>SPJY01002222.1:3776137-4056440 GCA_005191435.1 Raddia distichophylla | reverse complement strand
GGTTAGCCACCTCCAATCCGCTGATGTTCAAGAAGGCCTCGACGAAGTCGCTCTCAGGAGACCTCAGCCCGAACAGTGCGAACTGTTCGAAGCTGATGAATTCTCCTTCAAGCGGCTCCGGAGTTTCCTCCTCTCCGGGCAGCCTCCAGCTGCCGACGTCCAGGTGGCCCTCTTCCTCCCAAGCTCTCAAGTCTTCCTCGGTCAGGCTAGTGGCTATGTGTTTGGCCATAGCGGTTCCCAGGGTTGGACAAGCAGGTCTTGCGGTGGAAGATTGGCACTTAGATGTTGGGCGCGGTTGGAACTAGGGCTCAGAAAGGAAAGGCGCGAGAGCAGAAAGTGGCTGGCCGCGGGCAGCTTGGGTGCTTTTATAGTCCCGTTTGAGCGGCTCTGCAACGGTTTTGTCACAAACGGCTAGTTTTTACCGCCACGGCTGGTTAAAACGGTCGCCTGTTTTCACTGCGCAGCAATAGGAAGTTACCGTTGGAATCTGCCAACGGCTAGTTTTTCCAGTGTCTGCACTGAAGACTGAGTGCTCTGCTCGGGCAGATGTAGTATCCTGTTCGGCGCAACAGAGTTGCTTGGTATTGATCGGGTTTGTTCGTCCTCCGAGCACGTCTTGTTCGGTTGGACCTTGACCTGCTCGGTTGATCGTTACCTGTATTTGTAGCAGCAAAATTTCCCTCTTCGTGACTTGGAGTCTCAAGAGGAAGACCCCACTCTAGTGAGTCCTTCCACTTGAGTCTCGGGGGCTAGCTGTCGGGGATTGAATTACGGCCCATTGCCATGGCCCACTCCCTGACGGCCCAATCGGACAGCCTACCAGGGCCCAGCTCCCTGGGAGGTTCTATCAGGCCCATGAGCATCCTGCCGAACAGCCTCCGGGTTGGCACGGTGCGTAATGGCCTAGGATTCCTGTTTGAGTCCGGCTCGAACAGAGTTCTGCACGGCTACGTGAAGACCCGGACGTGGTTTCCCGGATTGGATTAGGAGTCGTGATCCCCAAGACTAGGAGTATGCCTTATCTGCCTTGGGATGTATTTGGCATGTACTGAGTTCGTTACGATCTCGTAGTTAGCCCGGCCCGATATTCCTTGGTAGGTCGGTTTGTTCCGCACTATATAAACAGGGCCCCTAAGGCGTTTAGGAGAACCTGACTGGACTTTACATCTCTGATTTAGAGCTCTAGTACCTTGGCACTTCGTATACACCTTAATCTCGCCGAGACTTGTTCGTCTCGACGAGCCATCTCTTGTATTTCGTCTCTGATATATAAGAAAGGCTGGACGTAGGGCTATTATCTCTCTCGAGAGGCCTGAACCAGGATAAAAACCCCTGTCTCCTGTTCGCTGTTGTTCGTTCTGTTCGGCGTGTCTCCTATCTCAATCTTCAAGAACCTTAGCGACTTGAGATCGATATCTCAACCGTCGACACGATCAAATTTGTAATATTTCTTTTCGTGTCTTCGATAGTGTATTGTAATAATGCTTTTTGTATGGTGTATTGTAATAATGTTATATCTGTAGCAGACATGTACTATATATGATATGATGAGGAACCTTTGCCATTTTACTATTGTAATAATGTTATCTGCAATGTGAAGTGTGGTAACCCGTCTTTACTTTTTACATTGACCCGTACGTTGATGCAAAAAGTAATGTTAATTCATGAATTTTATTTAATGCAGCATGGCGGACAACGGTGGCGGACAGCAGGCCGATCGCCTTTTGGATCCCTCTGTGGACCAAAGGCATCGGCCGCGCAAGAGTGCCGTTGAGGGACGTCAGCTCCCAGCCTTTCGTCCTAGAGTACCGAAGGATCTGCTAACTCTCGACGCCCGATGGGTAACAGGTCAGGACTACAAAAAAATTGTATATTCCTTAATGAAAGATTACGATTTCTTATTTATTATGGACATGCAGGTTACGTCTTGCCGGTTTGCTCCCTTTGTGCGGATGCTGGAGGCGACGGCCCTCGAGGAGCGATAGGTCCTTACTCGTTGGCTTCGACAGACGCGGTTCTGCTTCGACAGGTCTCTGCTTGCAACTCTTGTCGACCGATGGAGGCCAGTGACCCACACCTTCCACCTACCCTGTGGTAAGGTCACCCCCAACCTACATGATGTGTCCTATATACTAGGACTTCCCTGTGCGGGTGACCCAGTGGTAGCTATGGACGTGTCGCCACTTTGGCGGGCTGAGTTGATGGCCCAGTACGCCAATATCCAGCGGCGGCCGGGTTTCCCGAACTACAGGCCCATTCCAACTTCAGAGACGCATGGGCTAACGGAGAAGTGGATACTGCAGTTTACGGTAATAAAATGCAAAATTACATTCTTTTTAACCCAATGACGTGATGCATAATATCTTTTTAACAGGCGGAGACCATCCACCCAGAGGCAGACGAGGCTACGGTGTCTAGGAACCTCGAAACCTACCTCCTTTGGTTGTTCGGGTACGTGTTGTTTTGCAACACGTCTGGCAATGCGGTGGACAAGTTTCAGCTTCCGTACGCCCAGTCCATCGCCGACTCTCAGGGAGACCAGGTACCCGCCTATAGTTGGGCCTCCGCGGTGCTTGCAGCTACTTATAGGGGGTTGTGCGACTGCGTCTTCAAGACGGAGGAGGCGGAGCCGTTGATCACAGGCTGCCCACTGCTACTTCAGTTATGGTCGTATGAGAGGATCGCCGTCGGTCAACCTCTCATGGACCACAGTGTGTACGGTGCCGTTTACTACCACGAGGCCGAGGAGGATAGACCTACAATGGGGTTCTTGTGGTTTCGCCGACAGATAATGAAATTGACCACACTTTCGATCTGTCCTCCTATCTAATTGATATTCTATAATTTGACAACTTTACCTCTTTTGCAGCCGACGTGGGCTCACGTGACTCCCCACAGGGACCACCCGGACTACGTCCGGATGCTGGACGAACTGCAGGACCACGACTTTTAGTGGAAGCCCTACCAGGACGAGTTCGTTCAGGATCGTGCACCTCTTGGCCTGTCGTCGCTCTATACGCATGACTCCGAGTACTGGCTTACGAGGAAGCCAGTACTCTTCGACATCTTTGTCGAGGAGTACTCACCGCACAGGGTGATGCGTCAGTTCGGGCTTCTACAGCAGTTTCCCCTACCAGTCGTGCACACCGTCCCCCCTCACGTTCACCAGTACGTTCGTTACACGCTTTTCTTCACAATTGTTGTTTTTCATAGTGGCATGGACTAAGCATTTAATCATGTTGTAGGGTCACCAAACGAGACCAGAGTGCCGGCGCTCTTTGGGGTCCTGTGATGGTCCCATGGGTAGAACAGTGGGAACAAGCACTGGAGGATCTCGTCGACGAGGACCGGGAGTACGACGACCGCACGTACCACGCGTATCTACAGTGGTATGTACCGGCTACACGCACTCATGTCGGATACACGCCTCCTACGGAGATCGTGCACGTACCTAGCGTCTCCGACACATACCCTCAGCACCACCGACAGGCTGCATATCAAGCGGAACCTTTCCATCTCCCACGGATAATTACTAATTTGTCTGCATCATAGAACTTACATTTATGTGCGATGTCGTGTTTTTTATCATTGTGGAACAGCATGACCTCGTACGGCAGTGCAACCTCGACGCACACACTGCCGTAGAGCGCATCCAGGGGTATTCAGATGATGGCAAGCGAGGTCCTTGACACCTTCAGGAGGATTTACGAGAAGACCACGCGAGCTATTCGTCTGACCTCTTGTTGCGCGGATCCAGGCGCCCTCGCTCCCGTACCGACAGCGGCCCCTAGACCCCCGTTCTCCGGTATAGTAATGCAGAAATCTTTTTTTCCCTATAACATGCACATGTGAATCATAATAATTAAATACACGCCGCGTGCAGGCTTGCAGCGTCCGTGTGCTCCACCGCGAGTGCCCCAGGGGCTGTCAGGCCCCGGCACGACGCACCTGGGACATCGGGTGCCTTCCAGGGGCCATTCTAGCCCCCTCAGGACATGCCCGGGCCGTCCGGAGGCTTCCAGAGGTCTTTCTGGCCCCGGCACGACGCGCCCGAGGCGTCCACTCAGGCCGCTACGTTTCAGGGGTCATTCAAGCACCCTTCCGCGCCGACTTTTTCTGGTTAGTTCTGTTTTTATTTCGGGTAGTCGAATATATTATGATGGTTACAAATGAACCCATTGCAGCTCCTGTGTTCACCTCGACTTGGGACAGCCCAGAGGCGGGCCCGGAGATGCATCACAGCCCTCTCGTCGAGCCACCAGCGTACCAGGGCAGTCCTCTTGCAGCGGATCTCACGGACTACTTCTTCGGCACTCACCAGGAGATAGGGCCGTCACAGTTGTCGGAGGCACCCCCTGTCGCCTCGCAGGAGTCGCAGCCAGAGCAAGCGACGCCCGAGGCACATCCCCGACCACAGTGCGACGTTTGGGCCCCGGACTGCTTCACTTTTCGTCTACACAGCTCGGACGTGCACGCAAGCCTCGTGTTGATGGTGCCGTTGGGGGTGTCAAGCATAAGAGGGGTCGTGTGTAGGTTATTTTTCGGTTTGTATCTTTTGTGTCTTGTCAGTACCGCTACTATGTCGCTTTTATGGCCCTACCGTATGTGAATTGGTATTATTTATTTTGTTTTCTACAGATTGTTGCATGCTCCACCGTACCCTGCAACGTTTAACGATCGCCGCCGTAGCGACCGAGTAGGTGCACCCCAAAGAGAAAGTTGTAGTTGCAACGAAAACCCCCACGCGGCGTACAAATACATCTTACATGGCTTGGGGTAACTTAAATTGCATGTCGCATACGTGGTTATTCATCATACATGTTTTTACGGAATTGTAAATGATACATTCGTTGACAACGCCTGACGAAAGTACTGAGTGGTTCGACGATATTTCCCCTTCCCCATTGCTTCACCAGAAGCGCCTGCTTCACGAGCTCTGGCCGCCCTCTGTCGCTTCGCCTCATGTTGTTCCGCACGAGCACGGCTTGGCGCTCACGTTGGGCCCCAAGCTCACGAGTTGCCCGTCAACGTTCTGTCTTTAGTTCTTCCTCCCTCTGCTGGCACCTCTCCTTGTCAGCACACGCCTCTGCTCATACTCTCGGCCAGATTCATCAATACTCCTGTGAACCGCCAGGTCTTCTAGCATCTACGGGGTCTGCTCAGCATCCATGTACTGCACAAACTCACATAATGGAGGCTACCATTCTCCAAAACATCAGTACCCTGTGTTCGACATTGTATGAGCCGGGACATATTGACAATAATAACACTTTACTCACCGGGCGTATCCCTAGCCGCCGCATCTCTGCAGATGGATCAAACGCACGGTTCGCGCATGACCATTAACGTCGGCCGAACGTGTCCGAAAGTTCGTACGACTTTCTCAGTCGACATGGATCCCCGCACAAACAAATCGACGCATGTACGCCATACGGGATATCGGTTGGAATAGAGGAGGTCGGGGCAGAGGGGAACGCCATACTATCCACCAGCTAGTTGTAAAAAAGGACACTAATTTCTATTCTCTCGTAAGATACTTGGTGGACATAGCCTTTGCTCAGGGAGGGTTGATATAGGCCAGCCCGAACAGATATTTCAATGGCTACATGGTGCAATGACTGGTTGAGAAATAATGCATTGTCATTGTTCGTGATAGCGACCCGACACGCATGCGTAAATAATGCATTGTCACTGTCGTGAAAGATACCCATCCGGTATGCGCCGTCTCTGCCAGGCAATAATGTACATGTAGTCAAAACGGCTGTCAATTCCACCCCCTTTCTCTCTCCGTCGGTGCAAACAGTTTCCGAAAGGCAACACGAAGAGGCAAAACCTGCTCGCATAGTGCTCCCAAAATGATGTGACAACACGAAGAGGCAAAAGCTGCTCGCACAATGCTTCTAAACCCGATGTGACAACACGATGAAGCAAAAGCAGCTCCTCGCCCACGCGCTGCTAGGATCCGAGGTCATTTTCCTTTAAATCAGGCACCCGGTGCCCACGAATCTTGCACCGCACAAACACCCGCAGCAGATATCTCGTTTTCAAACACTCGTCCCTTGCACTGGCACTGTATCTTCAGGAGTTTGGGAGGTGGCCTCTTCTTTTAATCCGTTTAATTGTGACTATATTTTCTGATTTTATTATTTTCAACCTGCTTACATATGTGTTGTATGTGTTTTATCGTCCTCTTTATGTGTAGCACATGGATAACGTGCATAATACTACTCGTCCATTTATGCCAACTAGATTGTGGCTTTCATACGGCCCAGGAGTTCAAGCACACGCACTCTCCGAAGATTTACCGGTCGTATCGAGAACTCACTACAACACAAATCCTACGATGCTTAGAGATCTGAAATTCTATAGAGGATGGCCGAAGTGCCTCCACGGGGTCGACACGATCATGCAGATTTTTGATCGTGTTGCAGATGGTTTTATTGGCCGTAGGTTTTACAGATGTGCCATGTTTGAGGTGCGTATACTATCAAAAATAATCTTATTACGTTACAAAAGGTTATTGAGAATATACTTGAATTTTCGCAGGCACAGGATTGTGGCTTTACAAAATGCATGGATGATCCATACTCCACGGCTGCATCGACATACATAGACTCTCTGCACGGAAAAATACAATTGTTAGAGCACAGAGTAAATGGTCTACTGAGTGCACAAGAGACAGAGTGGCAGCGAAGATAATTAGTTCTTGACCCATAATATGAGGTGAACCCCCCACGCACCAATTATACATGTCTTTGTGTATGTCACTACCCTGTCAGTCTGAACGAACTAGTGCGCTACGGGCGAAAGAAATTTCGGAGGGAGTACGGGCACATCGAAGACCCAGACTTCGAACAAACCATTCATGCAGTACTCGATGCTGCATTTGTCTATGTCATTTTTCAGATCAAATGCCTTAAATGCACGCGTACTTGTATTCCGATCGAAGTCACAAAAAAACAAAGGGTCATTTTACCTTCTCCTATCATTTCCGATTGTCACCGTCAAATTTTATGGTTTTTCAGAACCGCTGATTAAATATTAAAATAACTTGATTAATATGATACAAGTCATAGCACGTATGATGCATAAAACAATTTATCATATTAGCGCATCATAACTAAACCTACATGTCTTAGGAGATTTTAAAACATAGTTGTTTCACACGATAATCATTCTACTAGGCACAACGGGGGTATTTCCCCTTCGCAAACGCGCTAGGTCCTGCTTCCCTAGCTCTAGCAGCCCTCTCGTGCTTTCTGGCACGGTCCGTCTCACGCTCATTCAACTGCCGCTGTCGGTCTGTTTCGCGCTGTACTTGAAACTCTTCTCTCGCAACCTTGTTTCTTTCTTTCCTGAAGGCGTCTTGCCACTGTTCCTTGGCCCTAGCACGGCGCCTCGCCGCCTCTATTTGCATTTCCCGCTCCTGGTCGGGAGTCTGCTCCGCATCCAAATATTGGAGAAACTCGCACAATGGAAACTAATAAGATTGAAGTTAGTTTTTGCGTCTATATGCTCCTTATGAAACAAATAAGTAAGAAGTCACTTACATGGTACTTTGCCTTCCTCTCCATCTCGGGTGTTCGGTCGTACGCATAGTTTGCGCACATCCAATACCGTCTCCGTAAGTGTAAGACATGTCTTGAGATATTCTTAAAATGCAAAGACTGCTGCAGAGACACATGGGTGGCTGAACATCTCTTGGGACAGATTCATGAACAGACTCCCTTGGTGGCGATGGGAACTCCATGTCACTCTACTTGTGGACAGAGGTTGTTTCTCAAGTGAAGTGCTTTCAACACTCTGCTCGTCCCAATACCTTGCCTGCTACTCCCCTTTTTATAGCCGAGCGTGTGTCAATTAAAATATCAAAATTATCTAATTAATTCATTCCTAATTAATTACGGATTAGCAAAACGCGTTACGACAAAGGTCTAGCTGCGAGTGTGGCAGGCAGGAAGTGATGGTGCAGCAGTGTGAGCACCTGCAGGAATCCGAAGTGAGCACATGGCAGGCAGGAAGCGATGGCCCTATTTTTTCTTTATATCGTCTCGGGATAGACAGTGGTCAGGAATCCGATGGAAAATAACATTGCGGACAAAAAATACGATCAGAGAATCCGATGCAAGCAGCAGGGCCCACTGGACCAAAAAAACGTCCTATGAATGGGCGACTTATATAAAGCGCCCGCTGCACGGGAGTGACCAAAAAAACGCCCTATGAACGGGAGACTTATATCAAGCGCCAGCTGGACGGGCGTTATTTAAATACCGCCCACTGGACGGGCGTTATTTAAAATACCGCCCACTGGACGGGCGTTTTATGATTACCCCCCCGTCTACCCGGCGATGTATAAATAACGCCCGACTATCGGGCGCCGGGAGGCTATTTGTTTAATTAATTTAAATGGGAAATTATTTTTTTAATTTTGAATTAAATTAAAGCCTGTACAGTAAAAAATTCTATTAACATTTCCTTCCGCCGAATGTTGGTTGGAGAAACTTGACAAGGAATGGCTCAATATGGCCCAAGCCCAAAACTGACAGCCTAAATCCACAATAATTAAGAATCAATTAAAAGAAAAGGCAGCACGTAGTGGCCCACCACTATAATGGCCCAAAGACATGAGGGAAGGAGAGAACAATGATGTAATTATGCTACTTTGTGGAGAACGATGATGTAATCCTCCAGTCAAAATCTCACTTAGAAGGAGAGAATGATGACGTAAGTCACCCTAATTGAGCAATGATTTGCGAACGGATAAAAAGAAATTAAATCAAGTCAAGTGAAGAAAGAGGAAACTCTATGAAAAAGAAAGGATTACAGTCTAAAAATATTATGGTCCCTAAGAAACTACTACGTACCTCCTTTTTTTGTTTGACGCTTTTGACTTTTGAACACGCTTTTGACCATCGTCTTATTCAAAATTTAGTGCAAACAAAAAAAAAGTCATGTTTAAAGTATCTTTATTGATAAAACAAATCACATAAAAAATGATATTTGCATAATTTTTTCATAAGACGAATGGTTAAAGATATGTCCAAAAGTCAAAAGTGTAAAACAAAAAAGAACGGAGGGAGTAGAAGATAAGCACCAAAGGTTGCGCTTCATCCTTGGGCCGTTGCGGCTGCGATCCGCCCGGGCCACCGCCCTGCCATGCTGCTTGGGCCGCCCCATACTCAGCCCAATGCCTCCACGTTCGTATGGGCCACGCTTGCATGCCTCTGCCTCGGCTCTACTGCACAACACCGCAGCTGCTCATATGATCTCTGTCGTGGCTTTGGAGCACGTCCACCGGTCACCGAAAAACCATGGAAAGTCCCTCCACCTCTCGATCCAATTCTCAAGCGCGGTTCCAAGCGTGCCACCGCGCACCCTCTGTGCACAATCATTTGCACCCTCCGTGCAAGATCATGCGACACCTAGCTGTCCATATCACTGACATAAAATTGTTCAAAAGTGTCATGATGCCTCGCCATGACGCAATCGATCCCATTGAATCGTTCCGACTGTCCGCTACGTATGGTCACCTCGCCGGTCTGATTGCGAACTGGAGTCATCACTGCGGCCGTGTCGACTCCGACAGCTACTTTATTAGTCTCATCACAACGTCTAGACGATCGCTGCCAACAGTAACTCCTCTAATCGAAATGCTTCACGCTGCACCAACCTGAGCATTTTCCTCGACGCTACATGTCTGCATGATTCTCGTGGCTCCATCAAGATCCTTCATGGTACCGCCTACAAGATCCTCCACATTGTCAACCTTGGCTCTCATACCACTTGTTAGAAAACCCAACGTCAATGGAAGATCTGGACAACACATAAGACACAATGTTTGGTAACGCAGTTTGGCCCAATTGCCTACGTCCGCGGAGCATGCCTATAGGCGCTTCTCCCTATCAAGAATCCCGTAGCATACTAGCCATCGAAATTCCGACCATTGGACGGTTGAGACCCATTGCGAGTCTATGCTATTGTCTTGATCGTTCTTATTACACCAAGGCGACCCTCTCCTTTTATATGAGGCTAGTACGAGTCCAACTCCACCTCAAACATACCATGCCTATTACAGGTCAGAGTCCTACTCACACACATATTCGACACAAATTGTAACAATGCCCAACATACCTCTTTGCAATTTTTTAAGATATTTTTGGGAGGTAAATTTCTATATTTTAGAGCTTTCAAATGTTATATGTCCTACATTTTAACTGAAAACGTACGTAAAATCATGTTTTATTTAAGTTTGTAATTCTTTTTATATTCAAATTAAATACTTGTTTTTGTAACCGAAGGATCAAGACAGAAGCAACCAGTGCTCAGTAATGTCCTCTCTTTTTCCAAGCATGAACTCCATAGGTAAACCTTTTTCATGGCAGCCAAAACAATATTTTCTTCATATATTTTTGGATCATCGGTTCCGACCTAAGTATCTTATGCCATCAGTTAGCTTGATTGCTAGATGCGAGTCCGACTCCGATTTAATCAGCTCTACCTATTACAGCTCAAAATTCTACTCATACATATATTCGACATAAATTCTAATAATTCCCAATATACCCCCTTTTGCGATTTTTAGATTTTTCATACGGGTAAATTTCTAGATTTTAGAGCTTTGAAATGTTGTATGTTGAACATTTTAACTCAAAATCAAGTATATAAAATCGTGTTTTAGTCATTGCTAAAAGTTTGTAATTCTTTCTATTTTAAAATTAGATACTTGTTTTTGTGACCGAAGGATCAAGACATGTAGGCATCCAGTGCGCAATAAGGGCAACTATAATGGGGTTTCTACCAGCACTTCTTCGTATGCCATATAGGATGAAAAGCTGACATGGAGCAGAATTAATAAGGAGAGAGAAGGAGATGGTTTCTTTGTTAAGAAACCATTTCTACGCTCATCCCAAAGTTATAAAATTAATGCGCAGAGAGAAGATGGCTTTGGAAAAAGCAAAAAGTACTAATGATGTATAAACAATATTAAGATACAATGCAATAAATCCACCGTTTCTTTTTTTTAAAGAAATGGTTGCCATTCATTCATTGAAAGATAGAAGATTTCAAATTATAGTACAACGCCAGACCCTAAAGGGTTAGGAAAAAGAAGAGAAAAGGACGTTAGAGGTGAGAAAAAAGGAAGAGAGTTGCCCAATCCTACAACAGGTTTAGCAGATTGCTAATGCTCTTTGCTCCCGCCGCGCTCCAAGCCCGGAGCTCGTCCTTGACGCGTTCAACAATCTGAGAGGGGGTTGAGGGAGAGGCCTCGTCGTTGAAGATGCGTCTGTTATGCTCGAGCCAAATGTGCCAAGTGGTTGCCATCAAGATAGAGGCCGTAGCATGTTTGACCTCAGGGCACGAACCGTTGATGGCGTCTTTCCACTAGCTGGCGAAGTCATAATCTACGGCTGAAGGAGGCAGGCAGGTCAGAAGGCGAAGCCAAGTGGCAATGGATGTCCAAATACAAGTGGTATACGGACATTGCAGGAACAAATGGTCTACCGTTTCCAAATTCCGCATGCAGAATATGCAGAAATACCCATTTGGCCGGCCTCTTAGAAGCAGCTGATCGGTGGTCAGGAGTTTTTTTTCTAGAAGGTGAGCCATGAGAAGAACTTAATTTTGGTCGAACTCCAAGCCTTCCAAATGAGGCGGAGAAAGGGTGAAGCAACGGATCCAGAAAATTGAAGCCCGTAGGCAGAAGCGATGGAGTAGACAACGTGGGCGGTTGGCCACCACGAAAAACGGTCGCGCCCTTCCTCCAATCTGACGTGGGCCAACTTACCCCAGAGGAGCAGAAACTCAGGCAGGGATTCTGATGTGAAACCATTTCGGATGTTGTGGACCCAATGGTCGTCCCGAAGGGCTTCGCAGACAGTACAAGATTTGTTTGTAGTAATGGCATAGAGTGAGGGGGCCCAAACCATGGGGACATGCCATGCAGCCAATGATCGTGCCAAAAGGAAATGTTTGTCCCAGAGACGAGAGTGATCATAGTGGCAACGCGAAAAAGGGCGAGGTCATTCGCGTTACAAGGCGTACCGAAACGCATCCAAGGCCTTGGGGAACCACCACGCTGAAGCCACAACCATCTAAGACGAAGGGTCGCGAAAGTTTGAAAAAATCCCTAAACTATGATTTGGTCTATTTTACATACATGAACTTTCAATACTGGCTCAAAACCCATCACAGCGAATACCTCCCAGAAACGCTAAGACGTGCTATAGCGATGCTAAGACATTTAGCGTTTTTCAAAAAACATGCAAAATGTAGGAAATCACAGCAACTATTTAAATCCAACAAGCCAACATAAATTAGTTCTGCAGTTCTCCTGCATATTAGTCTAACAGCCTAACAACTTAAGTACTTAACAAGTCCAACAACAAGGCAATAGGTAACAGCAGTATAGGCGTATATTGTGTCGGATTTGGGATAGGGTTCCTATTCCTGGTCAATTGAGTGGATTTGGGCCGTATATTGTGTGGATTTGGGCCGCCAGCCGCTGAATTTAGCTCTGCACCAAATTTTGGCCCAAAGTGCTACAGCGACGCTAAATTGGCCTGTTCGCGGTGCGGTTTAGCGCGCTATTTCGCGCTATAGCGGTATTAGCGTCAATAGCGTTAAAATGGTCAAAAGCGTAGCGCCAGTGTCTCCCAAATGCTATAGCGGCGCTATAGCAGTGCTATAGCGCGCTATTTAAATCCATGATATATATCCATAAATATGTACTGAAGTATTGAACAGAAAACACACGTGAGAGCATCCCAACAGACTCTCTATACCCCTCTCTAGTGTTTTATAGGATGGTATAAAGGGGATGTCGGGGATGCTCTGAGGAGACATGAACTTTGCAAATCGAGACGAGAGGGTTGAACCAAGGACAAGGGACTGTGTGATCCATGGGCATGTTTGGATTGCGACCCGCACATGCTTTTCATTCCATGGCGCGCCATGGAATTTCTGGTTGGCTGCCGAGCGAAGGCGTGGGCGCGAGGGCGCACCGAACTATAGCCAACTCGCGCGTGCACAATGGTGAGGGCGCCGATTTCGGGCGCCATCTCTCCCCCGCGAGGGCGATGGCGCACCCTAGGCCATGGCGAGCCTTGGAATGGAGCGGTGCACGCCGTCTCCCATCCAAACACACCCTACATCACAATATCAAATCGGCTAGATATAGGAAGTATAGATCAACATTTTACCTATGTAAAGGAGAGAATAGGAGAATGACAAATACTAGTTACTATTAAGAGCCAATCTATATTAAAATCCAAATGCATGCAGACGACTATATTTTTTTTAATAACGGAAATGAGCAGTCAATCTTATTATATCTTATTGTTCGTGATCAAAATTAATTTGAGTCTTAATCTAAACATGATCAATGTTCTAATGCGGAATGGTGAACTGACCGGAGTTTAGTGAAGCGGTCGGTGCCGCGTAGTTGCTACTAGGTTGACGAACAATCCGTGAGTCGCAACATCCCTCCGGACGCCATCTACACTGTCCAGGGACTGCCCTTAGTTTCTCTCCCATCCTTGATGTTGTACTATGTTGTACTCTGATGCACAATAGTGCGCTTAGGATCGGTGGGAGTTTAGGGGTGTCAGAACCGGGAGAGAGATTGTCACCTCTCCCCCGGGGCTGCCATCCCTTTATATAGCACTGGCGAGGCTCGAGGGCAAATCCAAACAAGAAGGAAATGCCTCCAATCATGACGTGTAATAAATGCAATAAATACATTAATCAGGATTGAATCCCGCGTAATGCCTCATTAGGCAGGTGCATAATAAGGGCGGACTAATTAAGTAGGTGATTAATGTTTTGCCCCTCTGATCGTTGCCTAAGATCAACCAACATTCTCTCAGTCTTATCGAAGGCGTTTTCCTTTCAGTTGGACTTGCCCCCGAGTCTCACCCGCACAAAATATAAAGGGCAGCCACCTTTGTGAGGGGTGATGATCTCTCCCTCGGAGGATCAGACCTTACCCTCTGAAAATTCCCCGATCTTCACCGCGCTGGGAGAGACCCAAAGGGCTGTCATTGGCCAGTGCAGGTGGTGTCTCAAAGGCCGACGCTACCTACAAATTCGTCCCCAACGAACTGACTCAGTGAGACTAATGGCTTCGATGAACTCCGGTTAGTAATCCTCATTCCACATAAGTTTTTGGTGATCTTGTTAGGCTAAGGCTCAGTTTAATCTTAAGATCAAAAATAGCAAGATCTAATAAATATGCTAAATACCGTAGGGAAAAAAAGGGAAAAGTACAAGCTTAATTACATAGGGAGCTACTAGGGGACGGGATCCCGTCCCGCCCCCGCCCCGGACGGGATCGCTCCCCAACCGCCACGTGTCCCCCGCGCCTCCCCCACTCCCCAACCCACTCCCTCGCTCCCCTCACCCGCTCCGCGCGCCTCCACCACCTCCCCCGCCGCCTCCACCACCACCCCGGCCGGCGGCGCCCTCGCCACCGGCCTCTCCGCCCTTCTGCCCCCGCCACCGTGCCACCCCGCCCACCCTAACGGACGGGGACGGCGTGGTCCCCCGCCGACGCTGGCCCAGCCGCCTTCGCCCCCTCCCCTGGCTCCGGCGGCGCCACCGCCACCTCCGCCGCCGCCCCCGACCTCCCTCTAAACCCCGAGGGACCCAACATATTCCCTAACCCGAACCCGAAACGGCGGCGGCGAGCTCGACGGCGAGGTCTACGGCGTCGAGGTAGGCCTCCTCCTTCCTCCTCCTTCCTCCTCCTCTGCACAGCGCGCGCGCGGGGGCGAAGGAAAGCTGGGCGCGGCCGCGGGCGAAGGGGAGCTAGGCGCGCGCGGGCGAAGGGGAGCGGGTCAGTGGACACGTGTCACCGGGGGGGCTATCCCGTCCGGGAACGGGATACCGTGCGGAGGAATTCCTGTTCTTGTTAGTATCTACCAATCGTGATTGTGAGGCAACATTTGTTGAGCAATATATCACCATCCAATGCATGTTAGTAGCATTTAGAAGGAGAATGTTTGTACCAATGTAAGCATCGAAATCGGGTTCAGTAGAACATCTGAAACAAGGATTGGTTGGCCTGATGGCGACTAAGGTGTAATTTGAATAGCACATATCCTACCTTTCATGTTATATGTGAGCCGTGAAGCTAGCACTTATTGGACTCCAGTTTGCAAAGCAAATCGGATCTAAAATTCCATATGGAAGGCACTAAAAAACTTAATTTTGATTTCACATTTAAATTTTGTACACACTCGTTGCGTCGGACAAACAAACGCGCCAACACACAATAATAAAATACCCCTATCGGTCCTAGCGCGCGTAAGTGCGCTCTCACCTCTAGTACTGCATATGTTGTGTACACCGCAGGACGAACGTTGCGACCCAGTTTTACTAAACTGAATTATATTGCGTAATGATACGTACGCCAATGTTGCGACCCAGTTTTACTAAACTGAATTATATTGGGTAATGATACGTACGACAAGGATTATAAAACACGTACCATGTAAAATTAAAATGTCTCAGTACCTACACTATACTGACTAGAAAGTAAATCAGAGTGCGGCGAGGTAACTTTCTGAGACCAACTAGTTGTAAGTTGACTGAGATTTAAATAACGGAGGCATTATTAGGCAGGCGCCTGGAATTTCAGCATTTGTTCAGACACATGCCGCGTACAAGCATGCAGACCTCGCGCAAAAAAATTTCACTATCGCAAAACATTTTTTCAATAAATAGAAATGTGGAAAAACAGTAGAAATTTAGTGGAATTTTTTGCGTCCGCACAATTTCGTAAATTATATGAGCAAAAAATCTCTCGACGTGAAAAACAGACAACAAAATACAATTTATAATATATAGAAAATAAAAGAAACCTATAATAAACAGAAAACAAAATAAATCTATAATAAACATAAAACAAAATATATCTATAAAAAAATCGACCTCGCGCAAAAAATTCCACTATTGCGAAGCGTTTCTTCCATAAATGCAAATGTGGAAAAACAGTAGAAAGAAAGTGGAATTTTTTTGCCTGCACGTCTTGGATAATTGTAGGCGCCTGCAAAATAGCAATTACGTTTAAATAACTCTTAGAGTCTCAGTCAATTAATGGACCTAGTACTTTTATACGTGCGCCCTAAAATACGTCATGGAAAAAACAACAAAAAAAAGGGCAAGGTACTCAACAGTGCGAGAATCGTATGACACATAAATAAATATCGCTAGCTTGAGAAACAACAAATGTGTAGCTTATATTACAATAGTTTGTATTCAAACGGGCAAGGTGCGCATTTGCGTGGCTAGATCTCCCATTTAATATATGTGGACTTCTTTTCTAACCTTGTATTCAATATGAACTCCTTTTAAATTACTTTTTAGTCATTATAATCAATGATAAAGATATTTTATTTTTTCTCTGATTAATGTGGGATTTTCTAGTATTTTAGAATTAATGTGGTGTCCTCATTTAATTCTGCTTTAATATAATACTAGATACTAGATAATGAGAAAGGTTGCCCACGTGTTTGCGCGGCTAGATTTATGTCAACATATAGAGTTTATCTCCAACTTATAATTTTTCTTCAAGCATGGAAATGAGGACCCCTAGCATGGCGGTACGGAGGGAGCTAGGGCTCGGCGGCCCGTAGGCATATGATGCTATTCCTTGACATGACAAAATAAAGAGAAGCAATATAGCAGGATTATAATTAGCACTAATTACTCACCAACCAGCGTGACACTGATTTTTCTTATCTTGTAGTGCATGTGTATGTTGGTTTTCGCATTGCTTTTGATGCTTCGATCCTCTAACTAGCTTTGGCTTTACTCTTAATGCCTCTGCTCTGAATTTCGATCTGATATGCATTGGCTGATTTGATCCTCGCCGTGTGGTGAGCTCTCGATATAATCTTGATCTGCTACTCACGGACTTGATCTTCGTCGACGCGGTGGACTGGTTACGCCGATAGTTGATAATTGTTGTGGTGTCGGTTTTTGCTTGTTGATCAACTGCCCACTGCAAATATTGAGTTGAGATCGGTTCCTCATAAAAAATGCATCGCGTGCTGGTCTTCGGCTCTCTCTCGATGCGTGCAGATTGTTGTCGCTCGGCTCCTTTGGGGACCTCCTGATATCGCTTTGCATTTAATCTAATTACGGGGGAGCTCCTCTCCCCCTAAGCCAGCTGGATCATCGCCCCCGCGTAGATGTGTTTTTCAGTTTTTTATAAGGTGGAGAGGCAGTAGATAAACATAAAAATAGATTGGTTAGAGATGCTTATCCTTTTATTAATTATCTCCAATTTAGGCACATTTTTTTTCAGCTTAATGACTTATCTATGTTTTAAGAATAATATGTTTTGAGTTTTTTAGTCTTTTTTTCGTTGTTTTTAAGGTGGGTCCTAACGATTTTAAAAAAAGTCAAACGAAATGGATCCGAATCTCGAGACTACCTCAAGAATCGCTTGAAATTCAGTCTTTCAGTCGTTCAGCTGTTCATCCGTTAAGATCAGCTGAAAAGAACAATGCCTTATTCTTATCAACCTCACCCATATCATAATAAAGATAGTATATCTACGTTGTAAAGAACCACCGAGTTGTTCATAAACGGTAGTAGGGCCATTCAAATAGTTTTATACTCTTCAAATTTGTACGCTTTACCTGCAACATACGATATCACTTCCATGCTCCGCGTATGCTAGAGAAAACGACATAACAAAGTCCTTCAGAAAGACTAACCCAAGACTTGCGATAAGCGTGAACCCATCAAGATGTGGTTGTTGTCAGGCGGAGAAAGGACATGGTGGCGATCATCTCTGACGAGGGAGGGGCGATGCCAGTAGTTAGTATTTGATCTAGTTAGGAGTGTAGTGAATGAGAAGGAGGGAATCGAGCTATTACCGATGGAGTAGTGAATGATTAGCATTTGAATCTTTTGAATTTTTGAAGAGGTTTTGAAAAATTAGCTATTATAATCTTAGGAATAAGTCTAATTGACCCCTTGAGTTATTGACTCACGTGCACATAATCCCTAGGCATCAAAAACCAAATATTCTAGACCCCATGCTTTTAAAATCGACACACTTAACCCTCTGTGGTGGTTTCCTAGGATGGTTTCACCGCATGAACTGGACAGACAAGCCGTTTTGTTCACGTGGTTAATTAGTGATGTGGATAGTCATGTGGTGGTTCAATTATAAAAACAACACAAAAATGAAAAATTATGGGTCCTAGATGTCAGCCACCCAAACATCTTCATATCTCCCTCTCTCTCTCCGACCTTAATTGACCTCCTCCCATCGACCACCTCCATTATCCTTGTCCCCTTGGCGGGACACCCTCCTCCTGCTTCCTCCCTCTGCCGACAACCTCATTGTCGGTCAGATGCCAAAAACAGGGGAAGGCGATGCATGAGGCCTAGAAAGTGGCAAAATCCAGCGTCGTCGGCGCTCTCACAGGGAAAGGGAGAAAAAAGGGCACACGACAAAGGAGGGAACAGGGTCGGCAAGAGCCGACGGATGATGACGAAAGAGAAAGAGGCACCGACTTGGGTCGATGAGGACAAAGGCAGCATGGCAGCAGCGGCAAAGTGAGGCGACATGGAGGGTCGTGGGCGGTGATGTTTGTCAAGAAAGAGGTGATATTGGTGAGGGGAGTGAGTACCTATTGGTCTACGGGACCTACTTGAGCAGATGGAGGGAGAGATTACCGAGGGGCAAGGGGAAATTGCCATGGGTGGAGCTTCAAGCGGCGACATCCCAAAGATGAGGGCGACGATAGGGGTGGTGGCGCACTGAGCAGAGGGCAACGTTAGGGGTGGCGCTCTGTGCGTAGAGCGTCTTGCCGTCTTGCTATGGAGAGTTGGACGGAGAGGATGGAGGGAGGTGGCAAGAGAAATGAAGAGAGGTTGGCAATGATAGAAAATGGATATAGGGGAAGAGAGAGGAGGGAGAGAAAGGAAGAAGATAGAAGATAGTGACATGTGGGTCTCAAATTGAAAGAGATTAAAAATATAGAAAAGTTACGTGGAGGTCTTATGTGGAAAACTGCTCACATGGACCACAAAAATGGCAAAACCTCCCTTAAAACTGCTCGCGGGGGGTTATTTGCATCAATTTGAATCTTTAGGGGCACAAAACCTGCTTTTCAAAGTCAAAGAGCTATGTGCACCTAAGACAATACTTCAGGAGATCAACTAGACTTTTTCCTACATTCTTTAATGTTAGTTGCAATCATATAGTTCATTTTTATTGGTGGTTCATTCTCCTTAAATGGATTGAGTACTTGCATACATATTTTAAATTTATTCGCAAGGTGTATGACTGTTTTTTATTGTATTTTGGGAGGGTATAAGAAAGACGCTTAGACACACACATAGTCATCCCACGCATGTACGAACAAGCTAGAAACCAAAGTAACATCAAAGCATAGACTTGTGCATACCTGCTACTAGTAATTCATAGAAATAAATCCGGAGAAAACGTAAGAACCGGTAGTTGAGCCTCCGACTTATAGGTTTCACAACCAGATGTTATTAGCTAAGCTACGCTTAATTCTCTTAATGGTATTTCGGAAGGCATGGACAATGGCCAATGCCATTAGCATAAGCATGGCCCTAGATAGAATGTCCGACCATGCAAAAACGTAATTTGGATAAAAGAAATAAAAACTAAACAGGATGAGCCATGAAACACAACGAGCGCGTGATTGCGTGAACACGCCTTCCTTTCAAGTTCTACTAATTATACATTACAGTATATTAACTTGATTACTATCATATTATATAGAAATATTCATTTGCCACATGACAACAGCGAGGTGGATCGTGACCCCAAAACTAGGGGAAAAAAATAGGATGTACACCACTTAATTCGTGCGTCCAAGACAAACTGACATTAAATTGGTCCGCCTTTTGTCTAAACTAAATGATGTATTATACACACCATTTTTTTTACAGATGATATTTTGAGCATTGTTTGACCATTTTCCTCATTTCTCCTTCTTTTTTCCGATTCAACAGATGAAATGATCTAAATATCTATACTCTCTCTTCTCCCTCTCCCACCGACATTTGGGGCCACCTGTCAGCCTCTCATCTATTCTTCTTCTTCTTCTTCTCCCTCCTTCCTTCCCTTCTCTCTCATCTCTCCTTTCATGAACCATGGCTCTCGCCGTGCGGTTCATCATCTCCCAGCCACCAGCGAGTGGTGCAAGCTCGGGGTCGGCGATGGACATGGCGAGCGGCTCAAGCTCGGGGTGCGGCGGCCATGGCGCGTCAACGGGAACACAAGGTGGCCATGTCGGTGCGGCGACGCGAGCACAAGGCAGCCATGGTGTTGCGGTGGGGTGAGTGGTGCGGTAGCGCGATGACCATGGAAGATGGGAGAAAGGAGGTAGAAGATGAAGGCATTTGATCAATTCATCAACAAAAACACAGAAAATAGATTGGAGTACATAGAGGAAAAAATAGGAAAAACACTTAAAAATGGCCGAAATGTCATTATTTTTTTAAAAAATGATGTGCCAGCTGTAATCTAGCGAAATGCAGACCAATTTAATATCAGTTTATCTCAGGCGCTCTGATTAAGTGTCATACATTTCATTTACTCAAATACTAGTGCTTAAAAAAAGAGAACAAAAATCATCACCACGACTCTAAGACAAACTGTTGAGAAACCTCGCTACCCGGTGCAGTCCAAGGTATAGACGTAATCGAACAATCACAGAGAGAGAACAAGAACATAGGGGACGCGGAGATATAGGGTGGAGCTTCTCTTTATTAATTCTCAGATCTGTATACAGCAGGGACTCCACCTCTTCTTATATAGTACTGCTTAGGGTTTTGGCTAAGTCCAGCGTGGAACCCACCAGGAGGGGTGCCGGCCCTAGGCCAGGCCGAACCCACCTCCTAGGTGGTTTCCCAACATTGTTAAGAAACCTCGCTACTAGGGGTAGTCCGAGGTATAGACGTAGTTGAACAATCATAAAGAAAAATTAAGAACATAGGGTACACAGAGATATAATGTGGAGTTTTTTTATTAATTCTCAAATCTGTATACAACATGAGACTCTACCTCTTCTTATATAGTACTGCTTAGGGTTTTGTCTGGATCCAGTGTGGGACCCACCAGAAGTGGCGCCGGCCCTAGACCAGAGTCACCAGACCGAGCCCACCTCCTAACACAAACCACAAGTTGCGAGGCAACTCGAATAATTCGCGAAACTTCTATGTAACAGAAACAAAAAGACCGGGACGGCTTGACCCACACAAAAGGTCAAAACAAAAAAGCAAAGGCAAAAAAAGAACAAAGAAAATTAAACGGGTTGTAATGCAATCGCAACACCCTTGCTTGGCCCAGCCTACCCCGAATCGAACTCTCTAGAACCGCTCGCCCGCCATGGGCCCTTAAAAAAGCCGGCCCCGTTAACGCCGTCCCCTCCCCCTCCCTGCCTCCCACATCTCCTGGTCGAAGTCTTCGTCTGGTCTCCGACCTCGCCATGGCCACCGCCGCGCCGGATCTGGAGAGCAAGGCCAAGGCGGCCTTCGTCGACGACGACTTCGAGCTGGCGGCCGAGCTCTACACGCAGGCCATCGACGCCGGGCCCCCCACTGCCGAGCTCTACGCCGACCGCGCCCAGGCGCACATCAAGCTGGGCAACTACACTGGTGCGTGCGTGCCCCCCGCTCTCCCTCTCCTCCCCTCCTCTCACCCCGAGTGGTCCGATTCGCTTGCCTGCGCGAGGAGGTGCGAGGTGTGGCTGTAAGATGTTAGCACGCGCGCGCTGTCCGATTCGCTTGCGTGCGTGGGCGAAGGTGTTGACTGGTGTAGGCTGGTTGATTGTTGCGTTGTGAATGAAGTCGTTATGAGTTTGATTAGTGAGAGTTGACTAGCTAATAGGATGGGGGTATGGACTATGGAGGATAAGAAGATGTGGGGAAAAACCCTGCTTTTTACTCAGTGTAACTCAACAATTACTTGTACTAATCAAACTGCCTTCATAGTCCATCTTATACTACTGCTTTTTATAAGCTCAAACTGTTGAGCTTATACTACTGCTTTTTATAAGCTCAACAGTTTAACTGCCTTCATTGTAGCCGTGTTACTTGTAGGTGAACAATGCCTGTAATTGTATTGCCTGTTGAAACGACGTAGTGCACTGAACTTTATTTGTCTCGCAGAGGCTGTAGCTGATGCCAATAAAGCCATTGAACTTGATCCTTCCATGCATAAAGCTTACCTTCGGAAAGGGTTAGTAGTGCACTTATCTACTCTGTCAGTTCAATGTCGTTTAAAAACAGACCCCCATTTGTTGCGATTTTATTTTGTTGTGGTACTTAAATGTCTGTTTGCAGTTCTGCCTGCATCCAGCTTGAGGAATATCAAACTGCAAAGGCTGCTCTTGAATTGGGTTCTTCGTATGCCCCTGGTGACGCAAGGTTTACTCGTCTATTGAAGGAGTGCAATGAGCGCATTGCTGGTGAGCATAATTCTTCATTTCGTCAATGTCTAATGTATAGTTGTGAAGGGTGATTTTGATTAATTGGGCATGCCATTATATGAGTATACTAGAATAGTTTTTTTTATGTTTGCAGTCTATGTTGTGGTCTTATTGTCTTGTGAAATTCGTCATGGCTGTGTTGCAAACCGATATTGAAAGAAGGCATTTTAATTTCCCTATGAAGGATAAGGATTATACACCCTCCATCCCAAAATATAAGGCGTAGTTCGACTTTAAAAAAGTCAAACTTAATAAACTTTGACTATAAATTATTCAAATTATATGCATCGTTAGTATACAAAAGTTGTACCAATATGTTGGTAATTCAAAGTGTTTTTGATACAATATCCTCTTTGTAGAAATTCATAATATATAATGAAGAAATTTAACGGTCAAATCAATCTTGAAAGACTTTCTTGAAGTCTAAATACGCCTTATATTTTGGGATGGAGGGAGTATATTGTTTTGAAACATTCCAGCATTTCCAAAAGTTGCATACAATCCCCTTACTCTGCATTCATTGCTCTATCTCTATGTGTCTGATACTCCACTGTTGGTGCTGCTTATTATCTGATTAGAGGAGGCTAGCCAGTTGCCAGCAAAGAAGGCTGACGATGGACTGGCTGCACCTTCTGGAGCTGCAACTGCACCTACTGCTGTTGAGAACAAGGAGGTTGGTGAGAATTTGGAGAACACACAGTCAATGGCAGAAGTGCCAATAAAGCCCAAATACAGGTAAATCAGGTCCGCCACTCCACCTTTCTTCAATGATGTTCCCTTTATCCAAGACACATCACTTCCTTTAAACAAGACTATGTCTAATACTAGTAGTACAGTACTATGATACTATCCAGTAAAATCTATCTTTGAAACTACCTTATCCACAAGTATACGATCAAGGATAAAAAAAAATAATACTGCATTTATCTATAAGAACGAGAAATAAATGCTTCTGTCAGTTTCAAGTGGTTCTTGCCAACTGTTCTAGTACTTCCTTGTGATGCACTTTGTATTGCAGGCATGACTACTATAATAGCCCTACAGAAGTGGTACTGACAATCTTTGCTAAGGGTGTTCCAGCTGACAGTGTGATTGTTGATTTTGGTGAACAGATGGTGTGTTGTACCCCTCACCTTTTCTTATAAATTAGCCGTTGCCCCTACTTTGCTGTATTGACTAATCTGACTTCACTTTCTAGTTGAGTGTTTCAATTGAAGCCCCTGGTGAGGAACCATACCATTTTCAACCTCGTTTGTTCTCAAAGGTATGTTGTTTGTACATGTATAGCAAACAGAAGTGTTGTACAGAAGTTTCTCCTTGTACTCAGAATTGCTTTCTTATAGTTAAGAGAGGAGTCTGAGAAGCACAGGTCTTGCAAAATTATGTTACAACAGATCCCAGGAAATAGCATTTTATAAGGGATAGCTATGGTTCACACACATCTAGTTATGATGAAGAGTTGTTACTGTTTTGCCTGACCCCTAGGGTTTTCCCACTCCCCACCACTTCCACTTGTAGGAGGATGAGTGGCGTATGGTGGAAAAGTATATATAAGGTGCATAAACCACATGCACATGTAATAACAGAAGCTGTTAACAAATGTTTCTTAATAAACAACTCTGGAAATACATGTTTTCTGGAGGCTGCTTGATCATGGCAACGCCACTTTGTTCTTAGTCAATAATTTTAGTAAAGTACTTTAGCTATACTTTTAAGGTAATTAACTCTGATATTAGGTGAATCTTCATTTTTAGCTTCATATATTTCTTTATGATATGATTTGTTGATTGCTAAAATATGATGTTGCGATAAAAATATAACATGATTCGCTCAATAGCTCGTTAGGGACTTACGGCATTCCCAGCACATGGTTCCTATAGCCATATATTTAAGAGCATTGACATCATCATTCATCAATAAATAGTACTAGATACCACCTCTGATCCTTTGTATACTGGCACAAATATGTAGAGAACACAAAATAAATACCATCATTTTAATAATATTTGACGATTTTGGGCTCACTTGTTATATCCTACGTACTCCCACCTTTATTTCTTCCCCCATCTGCTCCACCCAACTTGTCTCCATCTTCCCTAGCACATGCCCTCCACTTTGGTCGTCACTCCTTACCCCCGCCATTTGCATCCCCTAAGCCTGAGGCGTGCGCATCACTTCCCCTTCTTTTGCCTGTCCCTCTTTCCTTTGCGTCAAACCATCATCCTATATTTCCCTTTTGCTTGTTGCATTGTCTCCCTGCATTGTGTCTGGCATCTGCATGTCTCCCTCCATCTGTATCCTGTGCCGTGAACCAGCATGAGAATACCTGTAGGCTG
Source organism: Raddia distichophylla (assembly GCA_005191435.1). Classification (NCBI taxonomy): domain Eukaryota; kingdom Viridiplantae; phylum Streptophyta; class Magnoliopsida; order Poales; family Poaceae; genus Raddia; species Raddia distichophylla. The sequence continues at coordinate 4,031,620 of SPJY01002222.1, read as the reverse complement.
TAGCTCTCTGATATGTAGTTTTGTTGAGAAATCAGGATATGGATTTTCTTGATTTAAACTATTGTTCTGCATGTCCCTTTTCGAGTGGAAAATGACTGGCAGGTCCTCTTCAGTTATTGTCATTGATCCTTGTTCCATAAATCTTTGCAAGCTACTGTTCTCAAAGTCTTTTATGTTCTTACAGTGTTCCTTTGTCTATCTTGGTTCACTAGACTAGGCTGATCTTCTGCTGCATTACTAAGTTCTTTTGGTTGTGTATTGATAATCAGATTGTCCCAGAGAAGTGCAAATATAGTGTATTGTCTACAAAAGTCGAGATACGCCTTGCAAAAGCTGAGCAGGTTACTTGGACGTCATTGGAATATAATGCCAAAACAAAGGCAGTTCCACAGAAGATAAATGAACCAGGTAATTCCTCAAGCATAAGAATTTGTTGGCACTGGATTTCCATTAAATCATATCTATGTTTGCGTAGTGGAAAAGTGAAAAGTATTGCTGTGACATTGCTTGTTCTTAATTTTGTACGATTGCAGTTCATAGATTCTCAAAAAAAATCCGAGTAATAGTAACTGAGATTTGGTCCAAGTTTCATACTGTTTTGTAGTTTTTAAATCCTGAGTAACAGTAAACTGCGGTAATTTCTGAAGTCCTGAACCATGTAAATGATAAGAACTGCAAATGAACAACCTAGTAATACTCAAGATATCCTTAACGGTAGCTATTGTTCTATTGTACTGTCTCACATGATTGTTGAAAATTGTCTTTGCTTTGCAGCTGAAGCTGCACAGAGGCCGTCCTATCCATCATCAAAATCCAAGAAAGATTGGGATAAGTTAGAGGCTCAAGTAAAAAAGGAGGTACATGCACTGCACACGATTAATATCAATGTTTATTTGCTGCAATCATTAAAGCTTCTCAAATGTTGAGTTGGCATGATTCTGGCTTTTTATCAGGAGAAAGAAGAGAAACTGGATGGTGATGCTGCACTTAACAAATTTTTCCGTGATATTTACGGTGATGCTGATGAAGATATGCGGAGGGCAATGATGAAGTCCTTTGTATGTGATCTTTAGCCTCCTTGCTGCCACATTCACTCAAATAACTGGTGTTGGACGTATTTGTCAGCTGACATAATTTTCCTCACATTGTGATGGTGCTTACATACTGCTTGTGAACCTTATATCTGTTGTTGCAGGTGGAATCCAATGGGACTGTTCTCTCAACAAACTGGAAAGACGTTGGTTCAAAGAAGGTCGAGGGAAGCCCTCCTGATGGAATGGAAATGAAGAAGTGGGAGTACTAAGTGTGTCACACTTTCGTAGTACTTTGTGTTGCTCTTATTGCATTCCCATATTGTAAGTTGCTTGCATGAGAGGCTTGTGGAGGGTACTTATCCTAGTCAACTGGACACGTGGAGTATGAATGGCAAACTTGTTTTCTGTGGTAACTGAGTCTGATACTATAAATTATCATGTGTAAAATGCGCCCCTTTTTTTGTTTAAAATCTTTCTGAATGCATTATCTCAATTGATGCTCATTGGTCATCTTGTACCACGCGAGTGTGCTTAATGCTGTGTTTGTATTCGATGCTATATTGGCATGCCGTATGTGATCAAGGGTCGAGGTCTTTGAAGATACCTCAAAGTTGGATTGGTACATTGGTATGTCGTATGTCACGTATGTAGTCCGGGGTTATGGCCGTTGGTGGATTCGTTCTATTGTGATAATTCGTAACGATTTTTTCATGGCTTTGTAGTACTTTCAAAGATTTTAAAACTATTTTTTAATTATTTTTTAATAATTTTAGACCTCTTTTCGAGGGCTTTTAAATTTGCTACAGTATTACACCAACGCAACGATACGCTGAAAAGAACAAGGCCTATGGCCGTTGGTGGATTCGTTCTCGACGGCTTCGCCGGCCGGCATTGTTTTCCCTTTTGGTGGGCAAGCGTTGACCCGAGTAGAAAGCGGTGGTATCTGTGCAGTCTAGCCCCCTGGGCATTTGCAGTAGTCATTTTAAAAATATTATATAACTTAAATAAAGTAGAGGATAGAGGGATTAAATATTTTAAATTGCAATGCAAAGTTGTGCTAATTTTGAGGTATGCTTAGAACTATATTTTTTTTATAAGGAACCTGTGTAAGATGGGTGATTTATCCTAACGGTATAACGAAATAGGTAAGAGCATCTATAACCATCCCTCTACACCAATGTTATTTATAAAAAAACACATTATCAAGTCTCGACTCTCGAGGCACTAGGGGAAAGGCGGAATCAAGGCGCACCAACATTTCAGGAATTGCTAAACACGCAGACGTATCTACACATGCAAATTTCAGCATACACATCTAAACTTTCAAATTTCTGCTTTTTAGTTGAGGGATGAGGGGTCATGCACACAGCACAAGCGCGCGCGCACACAAAAAAGAGAGCCCTACACGTGGCTTCTCTTGCCGCTAGACATGGCTCTCGCAGAGGGAAAAGTTGCCAAATCAGCGGCCCTACGCTGCACTCTCCACCCTCCTGCTATAGCGAGAGCCGCCGTCCCAGCGCGCCGCCCTCCTCGAAGACATGATCAAAGTCGTCGTCGACGTGCGCCAAGAACTCATCCAGCCCCATCTCCACCGGCCAGAACTCGTTCTCCTCGTCCGCCGCCGCCGCCGCCTCGGTGCCGCCGTCCACGGCCAAGGCCGACGACGTCTCGTTGCTGTCGTCCTCGCACGGCTTGGCCGTTCCGCCGCCGGGGCCCTCATGGCTCCTGGGCGACATCGTCGGGTGGTCCTCGGCGGCGGCGGTCTTGTGGCGCGTGGTTCCGGCGAGCGCGTTGAGCTGCGTCGGCACGGGGTGGCAGTGCTCGGCCATGTAGGTGACGACGAGCACCCCGGGCTTGGCCGGGCTCCGCTCCACCATCTTCCGGGCCATGCACCCCTTCATGCTGCTGCACTTGTAGTACCCCCTGCAAGGTCAGACCTCCCAAATTAACCGCAAAATTACAATCGAGAACGCACGCATGTACTCATATTTTTGCCACCACTATGCGTACCATTACCAGTGTGTAGTGCACTGCGTGCCACAAGCACTAGCACCAGCACTAGCACTAGCACGTACTAATAAGATTCTGCGTTGTACTGCAAACGTGCACACGTGATGTGCAGTGATAATTAGGCGACCTAAGTTTTATGCTCTCAACGATAAGGCATGTACATCAGTACATGTATGTGCTTGGCTTACAGCACTTTGTCATTTTTTCTCACCATTATCCAAATGCTCGAAAATCTTGTGATAACGGTGAGACCTTCTAGTTAAGGTAATCTTGCGGATTACCAGCGGTGGAAGTGGTAATTGTCAAAGGGGGTGCACGAGTAGCTAGTGAGCGGTGGTGACGACGACCGTGACGCGTGGAAAAGCGCGGGGGCAAGGTCAAAGAGGTTAGTTACCGGGGATAAGGCGAGCCCTTGATGGGCTTTTGGCCGTACTTGCGCCACGCCCACGGGTCGGAGGCCACGCCGCCGTCGGCCACCGGCACCTCGCACACCACCTTCTTCAGCTGGCTCTTCTTGCTGCTCACATCACCACGGACAACATCGATCACAAGAAGCTACCTGTTACTCGTCGTTGAGTTCTTCTCCAAATCACGCGTAATTTTCACGAGCGTGGAATTTGAGTTGAGCCCTTACCTTCGTTTGGGCCGTGGGCTGCGTACGCCGGGCTTCCGGCCTGCCGGCGTCTGCCGCTGCGCGCCGGACGCCATCGAGGCCGCCGCCGCCGCGGGGAAGGAGATCATCACCTCGTGGCCGTCGCCGCCGGGCGCCCGCTGCGGCGGCGCGGACAGCGAGAACGCCTTGTGATCCAAATCCAGGTATTCCAGGTCGTACAGCGACGCGCCCTTGGCCACCGCCGCGGGGGCATCGGCTTCGCCGCGGGGAGGAGGACCGGTGGGCTCCTCCGGCTCCGGCGACGGCGGAGACCCTGGCGCGGCCGGGTGGGAGAAGCTGCAGCTCCTGACAACGGCCTGCAGGTCCCAGTCGTTGAAGTGCTCCATGCGCAGCGGCAGGCCGCACATGAACGACGACGGCGGCGGCGGCTCGGAGCTCGGCGCTCTCGCGGGAGGAGGGGTTTGACGAGGCGAGAGAGCGCGTGCTGCTCGCGGCGAGAGGGGGGTTGACTTTGCGACTCGCAAGGCGGGCCGGGCATATATACATACGCCGATACGCGTACGTCTTCCCATGGACGCGTACGCCAGGAGGATTCGGAGGTGGCTCGGCACGCACGGGCCGCGCGAATGGTCGATGGATAGATGGATCGATCGCGAGCGAGCCAGGCCAGCTGCCGCAAAGTCAAACGCAAGTGGTGGGCACGGCGGCAGCAGCGCAGCAGAGCAGGGAATAAAAAGGATCGCGTCCGGATCTGCACTGACCTGCCAGTTACACTACCGACACATTCCCCATGGCAGCTTGCAGAGGAGCGCTCTCTGTTGCTGCCGCGCACACTCGTCACCGATCGCGCTTTGGCAATTGGCAGCCTAGGCTTTCCTTTCCCGTTGTTCTCTTTGACTTCGTCCCAAATGTCAAAAGGGAGCGAGACACACACACACACACAGAGCCCCGACCCCCGACCCCGAATCACTTCCGAACCCTCTCGCCGTCCCGCAGCAAATTTTTTTTCCCCCATTGTGGCGTGGCTCCCATTATTTATTGGGTGATCTGACTCTGGCCAAATGTCAAAGGGCAGCGAAATCTTGCCCATATGCGTCATATCTCGCGATGGGGGTTTTATTCGGCGCGGGGATGAGTGGCAAAGCGCCGGTGGAGTGCGCCGCTTTTGCCGACGAAAGCGACGTGAGAGGGATCATCGCAGCCGAGCCGGGGACGCCGGCCGCTAGCGAGCGACCTTAGCGTTGGGTCGCCGCCGCGGCGCGCAGGGCCCTGGCAATTCTGTCGAACGATCGATCGTTTTCCGCGCGCGGGGCAGCGATCTCGAGGCACGGGGTGAAGAGAGCTACCGATCGAAGCATGCGTACGCACCGCGCCGCGACGCTGCCAAGGCGTTTTACCGCTCCCTAACGTGGGTTTTGCCATGGACGCGTCGTGGTGAGGATGGTCTGGACTCGCGTCGCGTGTAGAGCCGAGAGAGTGCGATGTGAACGTGGATTTCGGGCAGGATAGTGAGCGTGTCACCCAGCTATTGCGTGTTGAACGGCAGGTACGTAGTTCGGTGCACATAATCGCGGCTGGCCGATTGCCACTAGGCGACTGGTGTGCTGGGTTATCGAGCTTGGGCTGTTAGGCCGAGGTGTGCTTCTGTTGGAGGTTGACACGTCAAGGCGTACGTTTTGTAGATACGGCCTGCGATCGTTCCTGCTACGGTTAAAGTGCTGCGTCTAGCTGTGGTGGGTGGTGACCAGAGCATCATCAGCAGCATCTCTAAATTTAAATATCTATATTTTCTTCTTAAAACCAATGTTTATTTTCTACAATTTTAATATCTCCAGCAGACTCTGCATCCTCAAAAGATAGCTTCCAAATATAGAAACATGACAGAATATCTCTAAATATAAAGACCTGGAGTTAAGATAGCAACCAAATGGGATAAATATGAAAAAAGAGTCCAAGCCGAGCCATGAAAAGGAAGAGGAAGAAGGGGGAGCCAAGTTGGGTGGGCTATAGCCAAAGCCCCAAGCATGAAAGAAAGAAGAGGGAGTCAAACCAGGTAAGTTAAAAGTAAAACCAAGTCATGAAAAGCGGACCAAAGCTAGGCTGAAGAAGAGATGAATCAGAAACGAAGAGTCTAAGCCGAGCCATGAAAAGGAAGAGGGAAAAAGAAGAGGGAGCCAGGTCAACTGAGTTGTAGTCAAAGCCCCAAGCCATTAAAGGAGGAAGAGGGCTGAGCCAATGGGTCGGAGCCAAACCCCCGAGAGAGTCATGTAAAAGCAAGAGAGAAGGGTAGTCCATGAGGACAGTGAGTCATGCAAAAAAAAGTGCGAAAAACTTTAATGTTTGTGTTTCAATGAATGGAAATCGGGGGGTTGCCTCCTTGGAAAAAAGAGGTTGAGAGAGAATCTCTAAATTTAGAGACTAACCGTTACTTTGTTAGAGTGATATAGTGACTGTGAGTCCCCAAATCTACATAAGATATCTTTTTACATACTCTGTTGGCTATGCTCTTAGGAGGGTAAGATGATCAAGATGAAAATGAGCGAAAAATCATGATGATGATAGATTTTTCCCTATAACGGGACACACGTAATAAATATGGTCAAATCATTTAAAAACTTGCATGTAAAAAGTACAATCGAATAGGGGATTTATGATGCCTATTCTCCTGCAACTACTAGCCGAATTTGTGGAGCTTTGATAGCAAGTCTCCGTACTGTTGGATCTTGCAGGTCCTAATCAAGTGACCTAGAAATTCATCAGGGATGGTGTCTTGTTTGTTAAATCAACTTATGAGCTTCCTTCAATTGTGATCATGGTGAAGAGAAGGATTTAGTTCCACATTGTAATTAGAGTAGGAAGAGAGGTGAGGTAAGAGTGTTGGAGATGAGCCGGAGGCCCCGGCTCTCTCCTACTTGTACCTCGGGAATAAAGCTCGGCTTCGAGTAAAGTTCTCTTCAGTCTGGTAACACTGTAGCCATGCTCTTTTATTTATAAAGTACTTCCAGTTCAATGCTAGTTTATTTACTGAGAACCCCGTTTGCAACTGGTGAGATATACTTTGCCTTTTGTGAATACTTTACTTGGTGCACTAGTAAAGTAGTAATTGTTAGTGTAGACGCGGTGTCTAGACTAGTAATTACCTTGGTTGACGCCCAGACCCAACGGACTGTCGTGGATGGTAGCAGGTGGTGACAGCCCTGTCTATCCTTAGTAACGTTCCACCACGTTAGGGTTGGCTCCGTAGGGCCCTTCGGGGGTGACCGTAACTCTCCAGGCTTCTTAAGTGAAGGTGGGCGGGTAGCGGGCCTGCCGTGCTCCGACGTAAATAAAGCCAGCATAGAACTGAGTGCTCACTCTTAGGCCAGTGTGACCTAAACCAGAAGACCCTCTCGACCTTCCTAATTGTTCTCTCTCCCATCTAGATAAGATTAATTCAAGGCTGGTAGCTTCTTGTTCCCTGTGGATTCGATACCCCGGAATACTCTAGGGTGAAAGGCTACAACGATATCCATGCGCTTGCGGATTTATTCTGTCAGGCATAACTATCGCCAACAAAGATCTTCCTCAACCAAGTCATCAAAGATTTCCGCCTTTGGGAATGGCCAGAGCGCATTTAGACTTTGTAATATAAGGCCTTGCACCTATTCTTTTTCATCCTGCGGTCACTTTGGCCTAGGGCTTCCCCCTTGTAAACCTACTTACTTTTGAATATGGCCGCTCTTTAGCCCTTTATTAAGAAAACTACAAAACCAGAGAAGCACAGAGGAGTAAAACATAAAATAGAAGATGAGTCCTCCATTCGTCACTATAAAAGACTTCAATTGGAATTACTTCCGATCAGTTGTCTGCCTTCATTCATCGCTATAAAAGACTTCTTTAATCAGAATTACTTCCGATCAACCTTTCCGTTACTATTTTTTTTTTAAAAAAAAGATCATGGTGTCCCGCACATTTACACGGATACGAAGTTTTTATGTCAATTTGTGTTTCTTTATTTTTATTGATATGTACTCTTTTTTTAGCTTTGTAGTTCACACGGACTCTTATTTTCTATTACTTATTTATTGCGCTTGATTGTTACGGACTCTTCTTTTAATCTAAACTGTTATAATCCTATTATAATCGACGATGTAGATTTTTCTTTTTCTCTTCGATTAATGTGGGAATTTCTAGTATTTTAAGAATTAATGTGGTGGCTCTGCTTTAATATAATAATAACAAGCAGGATATCCCATACATTTGCATGGTTAGATTTATGTCAATTTTTAATCTAAAATGGAAGTTCCAAATATCTATTATTTTTACTTTGTAGTTGTAGTTGATATGGACTGTCATTATAATTTGATCCATTATTATCGATGACTTACATCTTTTTCTTTTCTCTTATTAACGTGAGAATCTCTAGTTTTTTTCGATTAATGTGGGATTTTTTATGATTTTAATATTAGTGTGAGGGCTTTGTTTTATTTTACTTTACATCAGCATGTTTAAATTGGTTTAAACTTATTCATTCAATTATCTTGTCCATTTAGTCCACGCAAGCAATTTCAATTCAGCCATCTTATATTTTTATTCAACTCAACTACTTTCAAGATGCTCCATATACAGTAGATAGAAGAGAGAAGATGTAGGTCGCGGTGCCTATTGAGGTAGCGAAGGGGCATAGCTCGATTGCGCCTTGACGGCTTGTCCGGTTCGCCGGTTGCTCGGGGCGACGGGTTTGGATCCGATGCGAGATGCAGACGGCGGAGGGGGTACAACTTTCGTAGGGAATCCGCACGTCATTACCGTCATCTTTGTTGAGGAACCACACCCGAACCGGGCATGCCGTGGGCCTGGCACGACTAAGGGGTGGGGCCCATTTGGATGGACCAGCCGAAACCCTAGCACCCAAGTATAAATAGGAGAGGTTGAAAAGCAATAAAGAATACTTCCTCTCCTACATCTCTGAGTTCATCTGTGATTGTTCTTCGTCGTCTACGATCTACGTACTGCTAAGCAACCTCGGACTACACCCGGTAGCGTAGTAGTCTAACACGTTATCAGCACGAAGCCTGACGAACGACGCCGGAGATCGGTCGCCGACGAACAACAACGCATCTTCGTCCCCTCCGTCGGCCTAGTTGGGACTCGTTGATCTATCCTACGCGATAGTTCGCGCATCCCGTCTTTGCCGCAAGCATCGAAGGTATAGATCGGTTTTTACCGCGGGTTCCCGTTTGAATTTGTTAAGCAATTGTTTGGATCTCGTAGATCCTGTTGAATCTAACCGCCAGTCCTTTGGATCGGCGACGAACACATGCAAAGAATCGAAGAATCGAAAAAGAAGGCCGCGCCGTGCGCCGGCCGCGCCCTGCCCCCGGCCGCGCCCGCGCCCGCGCCCTGCCCCCGGCCGCGCTCGTGCCTCGCGCCCGAACTAACCGGCAGCACCGGCCGTGCCCCGTCCCGCCGGGCGCGCCGTCGTGCTCGGCATGGAAGGCGCCGCCGCCACCGCGCGCCACCCGTGCCCCGCCGCGAAGGCTGCGTCCATGCCGCACCCAGGAGTGTTGTCCCGCGCCCCTTGGCCATGGCGGCGGCAAGGGGAAACCCTAGCCGCCCTGCCCCTGTGCCCCGGTCGGGCCGAAACTAAGATGGCCTCGGGCCATGGGCCGCGCCCGCGATGGCAGGCCACCGCCTGTAGGCCGCGCCAGGCTGCCCCTTTGCAGGCCGGGTGGGCCGCCGGCACTTTGCAGGCCGCCGCCTCGGGCAGGCCGCCCCTAGCAGGCCACGGCCCCGTGCGGGACGCCCCCTTAGCAGGCCGCGCCGCACCTCTTGGCGGGCAGGCCGCCCTAGGAGGTCACGGGCCCGCCGCGCCTCGAGCAGGCCGCCGCCCCGTGCGGGCCGCGCCACCTTAGCAGGCCGAATGGGGGGCGGAAAAGAAGAAGAGGACCGGGCCGCTGGAATTAAAGAAAAGAAAGAAAAGAAAGAAAAGAAGGCCTTCCGACCGAAAATGAATTATGAAGTATGAAAAATAAAAATAAAGAAAAGAAAAGAAAAGGAGGGTTGGGCCGTGGGTTTAAGAAAGGAAGGCCTCTGGCCGAATGAAATTTGAGAATAAAAGAAATATAAAGTAATGGGCTTGAATTTTGAATTGCATGTGTATTTTCTGCTTTGCAAATTTATATTTTGACCCCCAAATTTTACGAAAAGAGGGGCGCGGGCTAGGCATGAAATAAATATGAAAAATAGGGGCTACTGGACCGGTTTTGAACGAACCAGACCTAAAAAGAAAAGAAAAGAATGGGCCGAGGCAGACCGGAAAGAATGGGGAACAAAACCTGTTTGTCCTGTAATCTTATGAATAAGTTCTTAGATTTCCTAGAAATTATAAGAATTTTTGTAGGCTTTTGTTTTACAGGAAAATCCTTGGCATTTGAAAAATTACATGAAATATTTTCTGAATTTAATAATATTACAGAAAACCCCTGAGAATTATGGAAATTGCACATAGTTTTTCCTAAGAAATGAAAATTTCATAAAGGCCCTTGGAATTAGCAGAAATTGAAGAAAGCATATATTCAGGCATGAAAATACATTGGGAGTTCAAATTTTGACCCCGATTTTGAATTTGCAAGCTTATTTAGCTACTGTTAGTTACTTTTATGCAATTATCTTTTGAATTTGCTTTGTAATTATCAGTTTTTTGCCTGTTTATTATATGAAGTGGTAATGGCATATATGTTGGAATATGGGATATACATGAGAATTTATGTATTGAAGTCTACCTAGCACCACTCTCTCCACTAGATTACACATAGTGATCTTGTAAATGAATTTTGAAGTATGAAACTGTCGGGTATCATAATTTATGAATTTGAGAAACTGACCTCTTGTGGCCTAAATTATCTCACTTAGACATAGGACATGATGATTGTGTTCGGTCCCTAGAAACCCAACACTGTCAATCAGTTTAGGTCCCTGCAAAAAAAAGAAATCTACCGGTAAGCAGAACGAAATCACTGCACTTTCTTAGACACCACCTCCTTACCAAATTTTGCATGCATGGTTGAGGGAGAGCACATTGATGCTATATGCTGCACTTTAGAAGTGGCTTATGAAGCTTAAGCATGCTATCCTGCCATATGCATAACAGGATTTGGTGCACATAAGGTTTGCAGACTATAGAATTACGACCGAGTACAACTCAATATGCATAGAATGTATACGATCCTTCTCTATGTGACAAGATCACAAACGAGGGGATAGTACCTCCCACTTTTCACCTTAGTGCAATTAGAGTAGCTACTAGGGGTGAAAAGCCCATTTGTTGGAAGAATGGAAAGAAAAAAATTATAGAAATTGACCTAGAAAAGAAAGTCCGTCCAAGCGACACAGAATAAAAGAATAAAGTCACATAGTACAAGCCACATGACCACTAAGTCAAGATGTGCTATAAATGTGGCATTTAGGAGCATTTGTTGAAGATTCATCGCAAACCTATTGATGATATTGTGGCTTATTAGACTGAAAGAATTTTAAAGTAGTAGAGGTGTCTTACTATGGATAGAAAAGAAACCTCTTGGTAGAATACACTTATGAAGAGACACCTTTACTTCGTCCATTAATCGTATTGAAACCACAAGAAGTGGATAAAGAAGAGAAGATCTCGACAAATAGAATTGACGCTAAGAGAAAGTGCATAATTGTAGCATTTGACTATGCTGGAGTTGCACTATTAGCATTCTCCCTGTAGATTGTGGTCGCTAATAGACATTTTATGAATTTTAGTATGAAGAATTTGAAGCTCTTGAAGAGCACACTATTTGAAATAAAGAATTGAAACTCTCGAAGAGCAAACCCTAATTCTCTTATTCATTATGAATTTATCCTATATTCCAATATATACTTTGAAGTTGCAATCAATATTTGAATCAAATGAATTAGAATATTGCCATTGCCTGATTGCACCTATGAATAGAACTAGTGTAGTGCCCTATGGAGAGATGAATTGTTGGTAGTTGACATAAATTCTATGGGTCTTACATCAGCACTTTAAAGAAGCATTGTTTTACCCGAATGCACTTGAACTCTCTTAAATTCGAAAGACATCCATTTCGACGGTTTTCACGTTAAGACAAATGAAGATTGACAAAGAATTGTTATGCATTTTGAAGCATGATGGATGTGTGTAAAGAATATTAGAATTTTTCTCCCTCCATTTGAATTTGGGCTATAATACATTAGAATGCATTTAGAAACTCTAATCTCTTCCATCTGGCATCGCAGAATTGCCATCTCAATTATAGAAAAGATGAGGTGCAATCAACTCGCAAGAACATAGTATTAGTATAAGAAATTCCTGAATCTTGAACTGGGCACTCTCCTATTAAAGGTTAAGTTGAGTTTTCTCCTTGCCTAGAATGCATCTAGGAGAGGTTCGCGGCCGTATGTAGCCTTTTGCCAAGGGCACTTAACGACATTCTAGTGCTCATAATTGCTTCCTTATAGTATGGCATGAGTTTATTCTCTACACAAACCACATGTTCGTGAAGCTGGTCTCGCAGATTATAAGAATTAAAGAATATATTATCTGATCATCACTATGAAGTTCAAAATAAGAAGGATAATGCTAGCTGATTGATGATCATTGAACTGTATTGAATACTAAAGTAGAGCACTATATATCTCATATCCGAGTGTCATGGACTAGAGATGTCCGGCCGCACTTGCTGAGTTGTCATATATTGAATAAAGATATAGAAACCCGACAAACAGCCCTGATCAATTAATGAAGGGACACGTTGTCCCACAACATCCGACTAGTGCAAAGATGAGAAATTTCTCAATTTTGAATGCAAGTTTTATGTACCTATATCACACTTGCAATGCATTTAAAAATGACTAAGGATCAATTCCCGTCATTAGGGGGAGAAATAAAACCCTGAAAAGAAGAATGCCAGAAAAATATGTGGCTAACCTCAGACACCACTAATGCATTCCCGTGCATTAACCGCACTAGTATGAATTTTAAAGCATTTAAGAAATTAGCAAATGAACTGCCTAATCATTTTTGTGATTTGAAGGATGTGATCAAATCGCATTACTGACAATAATGCACCAGAGAGGGTTCAAATACCATAGAAGGTATCCCTCATTCTGTTCCGAGGCCTTAAGAAAAAGGACAGAAAATCTGGTTACTCGAATCCCAAGTATCCGGGGGCGTCTGGAGAAAAACGGATAAGAGATCTTGCCACAACCGATCACGAAAATGCCCCATAGGAAGTAGAAGGGAAGCCAGTTGAGACCTGGCGCTGGTGAGCAGCCTGCTAGCGAGGCACCATAATTTTAAATTTACCGGTACAAGAAGAAAGAATTGAAGAAGAAGCCGAAAGACATGCAAACGAGCGTGCCGAAGGGCGTGTTGACAAGCATGTGAATGTGCACATCGACAACCATCTAAAGGTCCTTGCTCCCGTGATTGGGAAATAGCGGTGCAGAGCAAGTGATAGTGCATGAAGCACATGTGCACGAAGCACCCCATGAAGAAATGGCCATAAATTCTGTGCACTCCAGGGATATATTGAATAGAATCACAGCCAATGTCGACATATATTTTGCAAAGAAGATTGTCAAAACACTTGAACCCGATTCTGAGCATTATTGCGCTTGATTGTTACGGACTCTTCTTTTAATCTAAACTGTTATAATCCTATTATAATCGACGATGTAGATTTTTCTTTTTCTCTTCGATTAATGTGGAAATTTCTAGTATTTTAAGAATTAATGTGGTGGCTCTGCTTTAATATAATAATAACAAGCAGGATATCCCATACATTTGCATGGTTAGATTTATGTCAATTTTTAATCTAAAATGGAAGTTCCAAATATCTATTATTTTTACTTTGTAGTTGTAGTTGGTATGGACTGTCATTATAATTTGATCCATTATTATCGATGACGTAGATCTTTTTCTTTTCTCTTATTAACGTGAGAATCTCTAGTTTTTTCGATTAACGTGGAATTTTCTATGATTTTAATATTAGTGTGAGGGCTTTGTTTTATTTTACTTTACATCAGCATGTTTAAATTGGTTTAAACTTATTCATTCAATTATCTTGTCCATTTAGTCCACGCAAGTAATTTCAATTTAGCTATCTTATATTTTCATTCAACTCAATTACTTTCAAGATGCTCCATATACAGTAGATAGAAGAGATAAGGGCCTTGTTTGTTTCATATTAGTGTTGAGTTACGTTTTACTGTAGCAAATTTGTGACCCACTCAAAATCCATTTTAACGAGTTCAAAAAATTATAAAAAATATTTTACAAACTTTAAGAAGAACTATTTAAAACCCCACAAGAATGATTACAAAACATTACATCATTTTGCTTATACAAAAATAACAAATTTTTATTTAATTTAATTTAATTTAATCTGAAACAAACAAGGCCAAGATGTAGGTCGCGGTGCCTATCGAGGTAGCGAAGGGGCATAGCTCGATTGCGCCTTGACGGCTTGTCCGGTTCGCCGGTTGCTCGCGGCGACGGGTTTGGATTCGATGCGAGATGCAGACGGCGGAGGGGGCACCTCACGGTTTTATACTTTTGTAGGGAATCCGCACGTCATTACCGTCATCTTTGACTTCGACCGAATTGTGAGAAACAACGGCCACTTGGAATGCAAAATGACCATGAGATCGGGTCCAGTACGTAACAAACTGACAATACTATGGAGCAACACTATTATATGCACTACCGACTTACCGAGTACCGACGGACGATGCGCGATATATGATCTAGCTCGCCATAAAACATTTCGTTTTCTTTATGTGGTTCACTCGATCGATAAAAGAATTTTGCCATGCTGAAGTTGAAGAGCCACCGAGGCCATCTTTGGTTCGTGGTTCGGTTACGTTTAGTTTGGTTGAGTCAAAAATAAAAGGCTTTCGAAAAGAGAGATTAAAAGGCTAAAAAAATATTTTTGAAATCTTTAAGTAAAACCCTATAAAGCCAAGGTGTTCGTCGGTAGCGTACGCCTGCAGCAAGTTCGTCCTAACTTCTAGTGTCCTTACTCCTAAGGTTACTCTGAAACCCTCTTTTATTCTATGTTGTACTTTAGTTTTATATCTAATTTATAAAATTAATCATTTTTAAAGTAGTATAATAAACTAAATAAATTATTTTATTTATTTTATATTAGGCAAAATAGCCAATTTGGTCCTCAAAGTTTGCTCAAAGGCTCAATTTAGTCCCTCAACTATCAAATTGTCCATTCATGTCCCTCAACTTTTGCGTTGGGTCCTATTTAGTCCTTGGTCCTATGTGGCCTTCCAAAGTGGCATGTCTAGTCAGCTGTGGGCATCCTTTGCTGAGTCATCTAGCAGGAAATGTCTATTTTGCCCTTGCTGGTCAGGCAGGCTGCAATTGTCGCCATGGCCTGTACTCAACCGTGGCTTACAGTGTGGTCTGGTTCAGATGCAGGAAAAAACGAAGAAGGTTACTAGCTTATTCTCAGGCGCAGCAACCATGCGATTTCAAGTACTGAATTGACCAAGAATTGGTTGGTCTGTGGCTAGCTAAATATGTTGTAATGCATCAGTTAGTGTGTGTGTTCAAGCTTTCATACATGTGACATAATAAAATGTGGCATTGACCCAAGATAACATTGTGGCTCATGATCTTACATAATAAAAGATGGCACTGACACAGGCGCATAGGTTCTAACTGAAAAGGGTACAAAAAATACAACTGAAACTACATGGTGCTCTTCTCCACACCACTAATTGTGTTCGTCGCAAACTGTATTTTTGAACTGTTTTAGGAGGCATCACTATGTCCTGATGCCGATCCTCGTCCAAGTGAAGTAGATTGGATGTTTGAGGTCACGTGGCCACCTGTGACATTGATTGTTGTCTTTGCAGCTGAGCTGACATGGCCAGCACTTGTCTCCATGATAACAGATGCACTCCCACCTGGAGCTGCATGTGCTGATGCTTGAGCAGTTGATCTAGACCTTCCAAAAGACACCATTCTCCTCTTTTGGCCAGACTGTCAATAAACAACTAAATTTGCTTTGTTGCAATGAAATTATGTAATTAGATTGAATTGACTAAATTCAGTAACTAACCTGAATAAAGGATGAACCAGTTCGTTCGCTATAGTACAGTCCATAGCCCTCGAGAGTTTTGCTCTTGCTTGACTTTGAACTGGAAGGAGCAACTGGTTTCTTTCCTTTAGATTGCTTGGATTGGGCAGGTGATGGATTGTGTGAGGTTGAGTGCTCCTGCTGGTATAGAAATAAAGTTAGTATCCATCTGTTGAAGAAGAAATTTCAAGAAAGTGAAAAACATAAACACCATTCGAGTGGGGCAGGTCCTGGAGTTGTGTCCATGGATTTTGCAAAGACTACATGTAGATTTTGTGCCACTCTTTGATGACTTTATACTAGATTTCACTGGTTCTAAAGGGTCTTTTCTTCTGTTTTTCTTTGGCCGACCTGGCATCTTCTTCACTCTAGGTGGCAACGGTCTAGGATTTGGGGACACAGGCCATGCTGACTCATGCTCTACTGGTTGTAGGACATGCTGATGTCTTCTTGTATTGCTCAATAGAGAAACATTTATTTATATAGTTGTTTGGCTCCTCAGACATCTTAAACATGGCAGCACAAGCATGTTGGCATGGAATACCAGAAATTTGCCAATATCTACAGGAGCATGTCTTCGCTTTGAGATCAACCGTGAACCTCCATTTTTTCTCCCTCACTTCAAAACCAGCATCACCATTCCATAAGACATGACAAAACTGGGTTAGTTGCCTTATCTTTCTCACCTTCCTGAAAATGTTGGGACATACTGCCATTGTCCACCTCTCACTATTGCTCCTATTCTCTTGGGATGCCCACAGCTGACTAGGCATGCCACTTTGGAAGGCCACATAGGACCAGGGACTAGATGGGACCCAACGCAAAAGTTGCGGGACATGAATGGACAATTTGATAGTTGAGGGACTAAATTGAGCCTTTGGGCAAACTTTGAGGACCAAATTGGCTATTTTGCCTTTATATTTTGAAGAAAAATGCTACAAAGCTTCAAAAAAATATTTTTAAAAATTATAATAAATGATCTATATAAAAATAACAAAACAATAAATCTAATAAAAACTAAACTAAAACAAAAAAGGCCTGATTCGTTAGCTAGCTCCATCAAACAGTGTCATGTACGGCCACGGCCAGCGTTGGCAACTGAGCGTCCACGTCAAATCAACACTTACACGTCAAACAAATTATTTTGCCATCTCACATAATAGACAGTCTTAACACTGCAATTATAATTAATTAATTTCTTAACTGCGTAGGACGTACGTACTGGGAAGTGTTCGTTTACAAAAGGAGTATCATAGAATGAAATTTTTCGATAACATATCGCTGATGCAGCCGTGTAGAACGTCTTTCGAGAATATTGTTGATGTATGAGCACGCACGATCGACCAGAAAAAGGCGTAAAGCGAGGTGCGGCATCCACCGCCGTTTTCTCTTTGGCCGAGAGGGAGCTTAATAACCATTAAACGATGGTGTGTTTGATTCATAACTATGGGTAAATTTTGCTTTATTAAGTATTGCTAATAGTTAATACGGCCATTAATAATTTTCTAACCAATGAACTGGTCAACCATCAGTAAAAAAGATGAACCAAATAGCAAAGGCTGCTAATAGAAGAAGGAAATCATGTCAACCAATAGTAGCAATTGAAGCACAAGTTGAATTCAATCCACGTTAGAACATGTACAATGGTTGAGACAGCAGATGTCTCTAACTATTACCATTTTACCTAGAGACAATAATAGAGATAGCATATACAACGGTAGAGATGGATACACGTTTTCATAAGTAATTTACTCACAAACAAAGTTTCTTAATTCTTATGTAGAATCGACTTTTGCTTAAGAGACGGCTCAAATATCTATGCACACTCTCTCTCCTCCATATCATCAATTAGCGACTACTGAGGTGGACTATTGTATATGTTCTTAGGTGAACGATGGATCATTTAATAGTGTAGTGATCAAGAGCGACGGTTCTTAGTTCTTAATTACATTTAGCATGGAACTTACAATGGGTTTTTACCAGCATTTCTTCATATGCCACATAGGATGAAAAGCTGACGTGGAGCAGAATTAATAAGTAGAGAGAAGGAGATGGTTTCTTTCTTAAGAAACCATTTCTATGCTCATCCCAAAGCTCTAAATTAATGCCAGAGAGAAGGTGGCTTTGAAGAAAGAAAGAAAATATTAATGATGGAAACAATGTTAATATACAATGCAATGAAGCCACCGTTTCTTCTTAGTTTTTAGGTGACATGACACCTATATAAATAATGTTTAGAAACCTTGCATTGGAACGGCTCTTAGGTAAATGATGGGTCATTTAATAGTTCGGTGATCAAGAGCGACGATTCTTACGTTTAGCGTGACACCTGTTGGCTGGTGCTTTGCAGGTCGCTCTCGTCGTCTTGCCTCATCAATTGTCTTTCCGCTGTGCAACATGCGTGCGGAGTGCCGCCGTATTCGCTCTGTCTCGAGAGGCAAAGCCAGATTAGGCCTGGCCCAAACGTTTGGCCCTGTAATAAGCCACACACAGACCCAAGCCCATGCTCCTTGAGTCCATGGTGAAAGTGTGGAAAAGCTATACTATCATAAATACATTTTCAGCATTTCTTTTGTGAAAATTTTAGAACTTGCATCTTTTTTTGGATGCCTCTTCGTGTTTGGACGCCCTATTCAAAGGAGGACTAGACGTCGAACAGTCTGATGCTTGTAGGTCAATCTCCCATTGTTCCTTCTATTTCAATGAGGTCCTCTATCTCCCTCCTGTATTTTGCTAAAACGCGTTACTCTATTTCTCTTTTCCTTTATTTGCCCACACCCCCCTCCTCCCCCCACCCACCCCACCATCCCCACATCAACTTCTATATATCTTCCACTCAATTTTCCCTCTCCACAATATATATTCATATACCTAACCGTTTTGCAACCAACATGCATCAACGTATTTATGGACTGTAGATGGAACCATGGATTGTTTGGTTGTGAAAAAAAATAATAAGAGAACGTTATATAAATTTTTGCATCTCACTTATAAATTCATTAATGGGTAGCTAGGTAATTTAGTTCGCACTTGTATAAACAGTTAAATTGATAAAAAAATATTTACAATTAAACTTGCATGGATTTTTCTACTGTATTGTCTCTTGATTCGTTGATTTAATGGGTGGGTTTACAATGAAGTTTGAGTAATTACAACTGGTTTCAACTTGTTAGCATTGCTACAAAGACTAGCTGTTTTAACCATTGCTATCTTTTTCACAAAATCATTTTAGATGCTGTGAGAAGTTTTGGAAATTAGCCACTCTTATAAAATCACAGAGAAATCTTATGAAACTTGACGATCATCTTTTATATAAAGATACTCAAATCATTAAAATGTTTGGGTCGTTTGGTTGTTATGAAACATAAGTTATTATTTTATTTTCTTCACATTGTTTAACTTAGCGTGACAATTATTTATTATTTTAGTTTAGTTTTATATTTTTAATAAGTGTTTGTAATGGCAATATATATTTACTATTAACGAGGAAGGTTTTTTGTTATTAAAATACAAATTTTGTGCACGTGTTTGAACTATCGCCTTTGACCTTTGTAACGCATCACCTCGTAGCGGGGGTCCGGGAGCGCAGACCTTGATCCCCTCTTGTTTCACATGATTTTTGGGCAGTCACGATAACGAGCACGTGAAAAAACTATTACAAGCACGAGAGATGGCGCCAAAACTATGCCTGCCACAATGCCATTGCATTCCAACGAACCATGGGAACGGAAGGCAGACCGCGCAGCCTGCGCTGCAGATTCTCGGCCGCAATACCGATGGCACGGGAGATGACAAATGGTTTGGGTCTCGTTTTTTCTCAGCTTATCATTGCGTTGTCGTAATACTCCTTATATTAAAGAAAGATTACAAGAGGAACTCGACGAGATGAAAGGTCTCGGCGAGCTTAAGGGTGTACAGAAAGTAGGGGCTCGGTTTATATAGTGTTGAACAACCGACCTACTGAAGAAGAACCGGGCCAGGCTAACTACGAGATCGTAACGAACTCAGTACATGCCAAATACATCCCGAAGTAGATAAGGTATACTCTAATTCTTGGAGATCACGACTCCTATTCCAATCCGGGAAACCAACGTCCGGGTCTTCACGTAGCCGTGCAGATCACTTGTTCGAGTCGGACTCAAACACGAAGTCTTGGGCGCCACGGATCATACCGATCAGGGGGCTGTTCGGTACGATAGACATGGGCCTGATAGAACCTTCCAGGGAGCTGGACCCTGGTAGGCTGTTCGACTGGGCTGTCAGGGAGTGGGCCATGGCAATGGGCCGTGATTTTATCCCCGACACATACCTTATTTCTGCTGCATATTTGAATTTCCGCACTCTGATATATTATTGACAATATTATGTCATCTTTAATTAATTTATTTTAATAAGTAGTTGTGTAACAATTACTTTTGCATAATATGTAATTTCTCTTAGGGCATGTACAATGGAGAGTCCAAGTATGTCTCTTGGCACATTCAACCAAGCAAAAAGATAAACCATGTACAAAGGACATGCACAAGAGCCTATATGCTATTTATTGTTGTTCCTCTCTAATTCTGCCTAGGAGCTTGTGAAGAGTCAGTCTCTTCACCAAAAGTCGACTCTAGTAATTTTTACATTTTACTCCATGCCACATCATCAAAACTATTAAATGGTGTTGCTAAGAGACGTCCTATTAAATGCCTTTGTACATGCCCTTAGATAATTGTGATTGTGTGATGATGTTCAACAAACTGTAGCTCACAAGTTGCTGACATTGATCTCTGGGACTAGCAATGGATTGTGAGTGGATCCTGGTGAAGCCGGGGTCGCGACAACTATTAACGAGGATGGTTTTTGTTATTAAAATGCAAATTTTGTGCACGTGTTTGAACTATGGCCTTTGACCTTTGTAACGCATCACCTCGTAGCGGGGGTCCGGGAGCGCAGACCTTGATCCCCTCTTGTTCCACATGATTTTTGGGCAGTCACGATAACGAGCACGTGAGAAAACTTTTACAAGCACGAGACATGGCGCCAAAACTATGCCTGCCACAATGCCACTGCATTCCAACGAACCATATGAGAATGGAAGGCAGACCGCGCAGCCTGCACTGCAGATTCTCGGCCGCAATACCGATGGCACGGGAGATGGCAAATGGTTTGGGCCCTGTTTTTTTTCCGGCGTATCGTTGCGTTGTTGTAATACTGTAGCAAATTTAATAGTCTTAAAAAAATGTCTAAAGATTATAAAAAAATTAAAAATAATTTTATGATCTTTGGAAAGACTAATAAAAGTTACGAAAAAATCGTTATGAATTATCACAACAAATATGCTATATAAAAATAACAAAATTTGCTACAGTAATATGCAGCGACACGATATGCTGAAAAGAACAAGGCCTTGAAGTTCGGTGAACGTGGGCAGGGCCCACACGTCGCTCACCATCGCGGCGGTTTTCGTGAGCTATGCTTCAAACATTTGATCCTTTCCGTGAGAAGGTGACAAGCCCATGGGCCTCGAGCCTATGCACATCTTCAACAATAACTTTTAAAATTTGAGCCTATATTCATACATAGAGACTCTAAAAATTTTTAACCTATAATACATATTGACTTTAATAGTAGCACTAAAATTTAAACCCTATATTTTATACGTATTTATTTGGTGGCCTACGAGAAAGTAGCTAAATATGAGTATTTTTATGTAATGTCCTATCCTATTTTTATTGAGATTTTTTTAGATAGATTTTCTTGTTGAAGTGATTATTAACAAAATCTTTAAATTAGTAAAATTTAGATATGGCACCGTTGAAGATACTCTCACGGAGTAGCTTGGTAACTCGTCACCCTTTAAAAGGCAGCATTGTTATAGCATTAAGCGGCTAATCAGTTCAAATTTATTGCAATTTAAAAGGAAAATTATATATTTATAACCTGATGGTGGCCACTGCCCAGCGAACGAGCCTCGTCCGTACGGCCGCTTTCTGTCGGTGTTCGAGCGCGAGCGACGCGCCACTGGAGGACGGCACCGTCACGTGCCCGTGCGGCGGTCGCCTCTGTTCAAAATTATTTTAAAGCGGGCCTCGTCATCATATGAGCAATCTGCCACCTTCGTCCTTGCAGTTTTCGATATTTGTGGGGCGAGATTAGGCCACCCATCAAAAAACAGTCTTTAGTTGAATATTCCTTTGCTCTATATATCTTCTGTAAAATAGGACTACAATGTTCACGCTATCTTTATTTCTCACTAATTTTTTTTCATAATTTACACCATCATCTAAAAGATCCATTTTCTTCGGCATCTTCTCCATCCAATGTTACAATATTTTTCAAGGCCACCTTGCGTTTCTTTGAGTACTTACTAATCTTTGAACATGGGTTTAGTCTTTTTTTGTTTGCTTGACTACCTAAGGCGGTGTAGCCATATTATAATAAAATGAAGGGTAAGATGATTGTTTGGTTGTTTGCTGCACCTTCTTTTGAATCGAGCTCATCTCATACAAAATCAACGTATCTTTTGACAAAAATCAATGTGTCCCTAACGAGCAAGGCTCGCTAGAGGCAACACCACTTGTTCGAAGAAGCTATACACACACCAAAAGTGAGCAAAAGTGACCGGTGTGGAGGTGACAACAACGATGTATCGGGTCCGGTGGTGAGGCAATGATCAATGCAAGCGAGCACTAGTCATCACTGACAAACCATTTCATTTTTTTCTTTTTTATCTTTAGCTAATTCCAAATTCTTCACATGCAAGCTCCTCTTCTCCAAATGAAGTTATACCTAGCACTAGACCGTATTCGAGTCCATTTTTTGGTCACCTTCTTCATCAATTTTAGGCTTTTAGCTAAAGTTATTTGTCTCCACACAAACAATATTAAATAGGAACATGGAGGTGATGGTAGGGAGCCATTGGAGGTGGACATGAGACAAGAGAGAGGTGTCGGCGTGTGCACTCCTACGTAGTGTTAAATGAAATGTATATGGTCTTATTTGAGTGACATTGATAAGTGATAATCAAACATCAACTTTTATCGGTTTGAATGACACGCACAACTAAACAAGTCAACTAGTCAGGTTTCTATTAGTTGGAATGCCTCATACGAGTTAAACTAAGAGGAATCAAACAACTAAACAACTTAAACTGTAAATACTCGATCCGTGGTATCTATGATAATTCTCGAAGTTAGCATCCCAACACAGTGTGCTTCAACGTGATTAATTTACAACTATTAGAGTTTGCTGCACATACTTTCAAAACTCGTATTAGAGCATCTCCACATGAGTCTCTATATACACGCACTCCATAATACTATTCACTACACACTCTATCCATCTCTATAAAATTACTTTACACTATACTACAAAAGATTTCTTTCCTCTACCACTCTATCCCTACCTACTTTATTTTATAACTTCTGCCGCGAATGCCCTTAGAGTTTGCTGCACATGCTTTCAAAATTCCTTTTTTTAAAAAAACATGGAGCATTTTTCCCTTGCCACAACAGTGTACTACTCCTATTAGAGTTTGCTGCACACATAATTTCAAAACTCCAGTTTTTTTCTAAAAAAAACACGGAGCATTTTTCCTTTGCCACAACACAATCCTCCATATCGAAAGATTGGTGACTTAACGCAGCTATACTGGTTGCCTTGAACAACCTAACACTCCTTTAAAATTGGGCAAAACTGCTCCAGAAATTAACAATCATAAAAAAAAAGAAGAAAACGAAATTTGCACCAACCAGTTGGGGCCTGGGGGTGGTGACAGGCGTTAGCCAACCGAACCCCCGAAAAGAAGCGAAGAAAAGGTCCGCTCGCTTCAAAACACGGCCCGCTTTTCTCCAACCTGTGCGGCTGTGCTGCCTTGAATCCCACTCCAAATTCAAACCGGAGGGCGTCCGCGCAACGGCACACGAAACCCAGGGTGCAAAACGAAAAAAAGACAGAGGTCTTTACTCTCTGCTCGAGTCGGCCACTCGGCTCCGCTACGCGGCTCGCTCCGCCTCCCGCCCTCGGTGCAGCTGCTTGCCTTGTGGCCAGTCTCCGCTGCACTCCTCCCTCCTCTTTGCTCCCCGCTCCACACGGAGGCACTCCAGCCGGCGGCGATGAACGGAGGCGGGCGCCGGCGGTACTCCTCGGAGCAGCTCCTCTTCGACGTCCCCGCCAATGCAGGCTCCGGCGGCAGGTGGGCCCAGGTACGGCCGGCGATTCGTCGAGATCTGCGTGGGGTGAGGGATCTCCGGGTGCTTTCGGGGCGAGCTCACTCGGGTCTCTTCTGCTGTGTGCGGTGCAGCGTGCCCCGGTGCGCCGCGGGGACGGGGAGATCTTCGTGTCGGTGGAGCCGACGACGCCGGCACGAGTGCGCGGAGGCGACGCGGCGGCGGCGGAGTCGCCGGGGCAGAGGCAGCAGCTCAGCCCCGGGCTGCTCGACCTCCACGCCTTCGACACCGAGCTTATCCCCGATGTAAGCCGAGAGCTGCATTTTTAGTTTTTTTAAGGAAATCTGCATTTTAGTTACTGCCCTTTATTCGATGATCTCACATGATTTGGTCACATCAAAATGTTCTGGACTGTTGTCTATGTGCTGGATCTGATGTTCTGAATACGAGTGCGCAGGCATGACCGCGTGGTTCGTTTAAATCATTGTTTTTTTCAGTTTCTTTTTTGAATTGATCGGCGGCTTGGGATGCAAATGGACAGATGTATTGTTATTGTTTTGGCTTTGGTCTTCTTTTAGGCGAGCTAGGTTGGATGGACAATTATTTTGGGGGATTAGAATGTCTTGGGTGTTAAAAAAATAATAGTTTGGTGGAAACGTAGGTGGTTGTTCAGATGTGGTACCGTACCAATACTGAACTAGTTGTATGGTCCAATATATCGATTTCTATAGGTTTGGTTCTTTGGTTTGGATGATGCGATGAACTTGATTGTGTTTGTATACTCTGCTACCACAAATGAGAAGATTAGAGGCTAGATTATTCTTTAGCACTAAATTCTTGTATAAGACAATGGTTCCAAAAGGTTTAAGATGCCTTTTGCTCCCTTATATGGTCCGCGATGAGGAAGATGTGCAATAAAAGGTCTATATGCACTATGTGTTGAGCCGTTCACTTGGTGAATTGCAGGGAGTATACAATTACTGAGGGGAGAACAATTATATTGGATATGTATGATAGAGTATTAGAGCACAACACAAATTAATGGGAGTGTGATATGTTTGTACATTGAAGAATTGAATGTCTGTGAAGGTCATCTGAACTTTATGGTTCTGACCAATCACTTCAAGTTAATTTCATATCAGCTACTTGCAAAGGGCTGCTGATCGTGAGTCATGATACATATCTTGAATAATGCAGGGCACAATTGATTATAGTCATAAGGGAACAGTAACCAATGGGTGGTCTGATATCCTTTTCAGGAGAATGTAACCAACTAACCAAGTCATTGACATGCGGTATTTAGATATCATCTATGATTATGTGCGGAGCTGCAAAGTGGTTGCAAAATCCTAGCAGTTGTAGTGCCTGCGTGGGAGGTGTGATAGAAGTCATCGTCAGACCAATTGTGCAGTATTGGTGAGTTGGTTGATATCAACGATGGTACCAAAAATACGGCTTTGAGGTCTGTAGGAACTTGTCGTGTGGATATACAAACTACACATGAAGGAGTTCTCAAGTAAAGAGTTTGGTAGGCTAACATGGACATTGTCATGCACATTGCAATGATGTTCATGAGAGCACTCCCAAGGGCCAAAGGACAAAAAAAGTAAAACATAAAAAAGTTAAAAGCGGACTCGGAATACTTAGAATACGGTGGCTTCAATGGATAATATTCATGGTTGTTGGGGATTGTTGGCTCATATCCTAACCTTTTAGGTTTTGGAGAGGCATGTTACAAGGCTTCCTAGATTAGGATTTATTTGGGAGTTGTTATAGCACACCTCTTTAAGTCCAAGAGGAGACACTTTTGCATACTAAAGTTCGATATTAATTGTAGCTCAAAATTCATATATAGTTTGAAGTACCAGGGATATATGATGGTGCTCAAAAGTTTGGCTATGTCAATGGAGGAGGCTTTGATGATTCAGATCTGAGCTTTGCTGCTAAAAAACAGATGAGCAAGTCCACTGTTTTTGCTGAAAGTAACTACCTCAAGGCCTTCCCTGAGAAAGAGAAGGCAGCACCTGTTGCCAAAATCAAAGTGGTGGTATGTTTCTTGGCTTTGCTCCATGATTGTCGATAAATATTCCTTAATGGCTCACCTGAACTAAGTTAGCCTGTGCTTCTAATAGTTTTGGTATCAAATTTTGAATGCAGGTGCGCAAAAGGCCACTGAATAAGCGGGAGATATCAAAGAAAGAAGAAGATATTATAGATATTGAGCAAACTTCAAACTCTTTGACTGTCCATGAGACTAAACTAAAGGTTCATGCCAGGCTACTTATTTCAATTTGTATGCGTTATTTGTGACTAATGTTCCTCAGGATTTAGTTTCCTTGTGGCACTCTATACTCATATTTCTCAATTGCTGGCACACTATTCTGCAGGTTGACCTCACTGAATATGTCGAAAAGCATGAGTTTGTATTCGATGCTGTTTTAGATGAAGATGTTTCAAATGATGAGGTGATTGTAAACTCCATACTCGTTATAGTTAGTATTATAAAGTATTGCAAATCCATTATCAACATCCTGGGTTTATTTTAATTACAGGTTTATCGTGAAACTGTGGAACCTGTGGTTCCTGCTATTTTTAATCGTACAAAGGCAACTTGTTTTGCTTACGGGCAAACAGGTATATGCTTAATCTTCTCTACATATATGCACAGAATATGCAAGACTATCTCACTCATTGTCCACTCAGGTAGCGGAAAGACCTACACGATGCGGCCGCTTCCTCTTAAGGCCTCCCAAGACATTCTGAGATTGATGCACCATACGTACCGCAATCAAGGTTTTCAGTTATTTGTCAGTTTCTTTGAGATATATGGTGGGAAATTGTTTGACCTTCTCAATGAAAGGAGGTAAATTAATGTTTAGAATATTTTATGTTCAGAAAGCCTGTTATGTGTCTTCTTCTGAGTACAAATTACTTCATGCAGTAAACTGTGCATGAGAGAGGATGGGAAACAGAAAGTTTGCATTGTCGGTTTGCAAGAGTATAGGGTGTCTGATGTTGAGACCATAAAGGAGTTGATTGAGAAAGGCAATGCCACTAGAAGTACAGGTACAACTGGTGCAAATGAAGAGTCCTCAAGATCCCATGCCATTCTTCAGCTTGTAATTAAAAGGCGTGTTGATGGCAATGACTCCAAACCACCCAGATTGGCTGGCAAGTTGTCCTTTATTGATCTTGCCGGTAGTGAGCGTGGTGCTGATACAACTGATAATGATAAGCAAACTAGGTCATCCCTCAGTTTTTTTTCTACCATTGTCCTAAGTATGCCATGATATGTTCATGGTGCTTAACTGCTCTTTTTAAAATACAATGCAGAATTGAGGGTGCTGAGATCAATAAAAGTTTGCTTGCCTTAAAAGAATGCATCAGAGCGCTTGATAACGATCAGACTCACATCCCTTTCCGTGGTAGCAAATTAACTGAAGTTTTGCGAGACTCATTCATTGGAGACTCACGCACTGTCATGATATCATGCATTTCTCCTAGTTCTGGCTCTTGTGAGCATACTCTAAACACACTGAGATATGCTGATAGGTAATTGTGCATACTCGTTCTTTCTGTTGCAATAGCTTCTATGTCCATAATAACATAAGCCAAATATTCTCATCTCCAGGGTGAAGAGCTTGTCGAAAGGAAGTAGCACAAAGAAAGATGTGCCTCTGGCTGCTGCACCTTTACGGGACTCAAGTCCTTCCCAGCTGGCTTCAGTGGTACCCTCTTTCTCTGCAGCTGAGGTGATGAATGACATCACTGAAAGGAGTAATTTTGGTTGGTCCAAACAGCAATATGTCAAAGAGCCACCAGCACTAACTTTTGTGGATAGAATGCCGAAGGTGAAGGAAGATATGGAG
Organism: Raddia distichophylla; assembly: GCA_005191435.1. Lineage (NCBI taxonomy): Eukaryota > Viridiplantae > Streptophyta > Magnoliopsida > Poales > Poaceae > Raddia > Raddia distichophylla. The sequence goes on along the minus strand of SPJY01002222.1, from coordinate 4,003,819 downwards.
ATCAGTTCATTGAATGGTGGTTATTTTAAGGAACAAAGAATCAAGGGTACTGCAGCAATGTGCATAGCTGAAGTACCAGATACAATATACCAGCAGGGAAGGCAACAGACAAGGAAGGCTAGAGATCCAACATCAGAGAATAATGTGAGAAATTCGATTGCTTATCCAATTGTTAGAAGGGCTGTGCCGGAGGAAGATGATGACCTGACTGACCTCCTTCAGGTATGATATTATTGCTTCTGGACCATTTTCTTGATATAAAATGGATGGTTTACATTTTTACTTTGGATAATGCTTCAGGAAGAGGAAGATCTGGTAACCGCTCACAGGAAACAGGTGGAAGAAACCCTGGATATTATCAAAGAGGTTAGTTCCCAAAATGGTAAATTGTTTCTCCATCTTTGGTTATTGTATCATTTTGCCATAACCTGTGAACCTCTTGTCATGATCAGGAGATGAACTTACTAGATGAAGCTGACCAACCCGGCAATCAACTTGATGACTATGTCACAAGACTGAGCAGTATACTCTCACAGAAAGCTGCTGGAATTGTGGACTTGCAAGCCCGCTTGGCTCAGTTCCAGAGGCGCTTAAACGAGAATAATGTGCTGATTTATTCCAAGTGCCCATGATTGTAGGAGTTCTTTATTCGCTTCTCCTACAAGCCTAACGAGAAAGTTGGGGACAGTGCCAGAGTCGATCTGCTGTTGAACTCTGCACGGTGCACTGATGAAGTCTTGCCCTGTGATCCTGTCAATGCTGCTGCAGTTCTGAACCGACTATATGTATGAAGCGCAGAACTAGACGGCTAGTTTCCTGCTGCCTGACGTGGCTGACTTCGTCACCTATTTGTACCTGAGTTGCGCCATTGTGTTGGTGTGTTCCATCCATGTGTATGTGTATATCTGTGTCACATGAGAGCCCTGCTATTTGTTGGTCAACAAATACACATTCTTGTGGTCTTGTATGACGCATGAAGAAGATCGGTGTGTTAATTGTATTCCATTTTGGAACAGATCTCGTTATGTGGTCATCCTGTCTTTGTATCTGCCATTACACACTTGCCACTATCTCGTTATGTGGTTATCATGAAGTACTTGTACAGAATTCTTCACTTTTTTCCTATGATGAGGAGGTGAATCCTAATTTTCGTTCATTCAAATGCAAACGATACAATTGTTTTACATGCACTGTTTTATATCACTGCCATTTCTCTACCTTCCTATTTTACACAAACACTGCCCTCCTGCTTCTTGGGCCCAGTCCACTTGGTTTGGCTCCTTAGACTTCTGTCTTGGCTTGATTTGTTTGGCATGGGGCTTGGACTAATTCACCTAGCTCGGCTCTCTCGCCTTGGTTTGGACTCTTTTGACTCCTAGCTTAGGGTTTTTGGACCGGTCCATCTGGCTAGGCTGCCTTCCTTGGCTCGGCTCTTCTAGCTTGAGGCTTGATTGACCCATTAGGCTTGGGTCTCCCTTCTTAGAGCATCTCTAGGAGAGCCAAAAAACAAACCCCTTTTTTTTAAAAAAATTAGGGAGCCCCAATACTTTAGGGGCCCCTTATTAACTCCCTAGTTCTAACAAACCACCTAAAATCACCCCTTTTTTGCATGCTTGACTAGACCAATGGAGTGTATGCTGTTTTTTGTTCCGTCATGCATGCTTCACAAGAGATAAAGATTAGGATAAAATTAGTGAAAAAGTCATCAAGAAAGATAAACGAATAATAAATCCATACTAACAGGTAGAAATATATAATACCAACAAGTACAAATATTTAACGTACAATTTGGACATATCACCAGTATACCAAACTACAGATTAATCTAAACATATTACAGGAATTGCGATGCCATAGAGTATTCCTTGGCACAATAGGAAAAGATGAGCATTCCAATGGCAGTATACACCCACACCCACCACATTACAGTCCAATATCTGCAAATATTCACAGAAAAGAAGGAGGAGGACAAATGCGAGGCAGAGAGGGAGAGCTCACCGGTGTAGTTGAGGGAGCCGTAGTTCTCGAGCAGCGCCCCCACCACCACGGCCGCCACGGCTGGCGACCACACGGCAAGCACCGCACAGCACCCGCACGCGCTGTTCGTGAGCAAGGCGTGTTGGACTTGGTCGCGGTCCGTTTCGCGATCCGTAATAACTTCGTATAGCATACATTATACGAAGTTATACGATTTCTCCACCTTTCTATTTTACACAAACACTACCCTCTTCTGCTTCTTGGGCCGGTCCATTAGGTTTGGCTCCTTAGACTTCTCTCTCGGCTTGATTTGTTTGGCATGGGGCTTGGACTAGTTCACCTAGCTCGGCTCTCTCTCTTTGGTTTGGACTCTTTTGACTCCTAGCTTAGGGTTTTTGGACCGGTCCATCTGGCTCGGCTGCCTTCCTTGGCTCGACTCTTCTAGCTTGAGGCTTGCTTGACCCATTTGGCTTGGGTCTCCCTTCTTAGCTTGGACTCTTTTTTCTTGGGGCTTCGACTGGCCCACCTAGCTCGGCTCCCCCTTCTTGCCTTTGACTCTTTTGGTTCCTTTTTTGCTTTAGGATCTCGAACAGTCCACCTAGCTCGGAGTCAGCTCTTTAACTTAGACCATGCCTACCTAGCTCAGTCCTCACTTTTCTCTCTCTCTTGGCTCGACTCTTCTAGCTTGGGGCTTGGACAGACCACCTAGCTTGGCTTTCCCCTCCTTTGGCTTGGACTCGTTAGGTTTGTATGGCTTGATGTTCTTTGATCGACCCACCTAGCTTGACTCCCTCTCCCTCTCTTTGACTTGGATCATGCCCACCTAGCTCACCTTCTCACCCTCTTCTCTCTCTTGGTCGGACTCTTCTGACTTGCTCTTGGTTTGACTCTTTTGGCACCTCTTGCTTGGGGTTTTTGAACCGACCCATCTAACTTGGCTCTATATTCTTTGACTTGGATTGTGTCAACCTAGCTCATCTCCTCACTCTCTATGGACTTTCTCCCTCCCATCTTTGGGTTGCGATACGCTGCATGTTTTGACTTGGACCGTGTCCATCTGGCTCTACTCTTCTCTCTTGCTCTCTCTTGGCTTGACGGTCGCCTGGCTCAGCTCCCTGTTTCGTAGTTCTTCGCCTTTTCCTTTTCTTTCTAACCGGCGGTGTCACACACAGTCAGTCTCAGGATCCAACGCGGACGGGTGAGGCGGTCACCGTTGCATCTCAGCCCAGTTCAACGTTGTTCACTGCATTTACCGAAGCTTAGCATAGATGAGCCTGCGACTTGGAGGTTGGAAGTTGGAAGAAGGTCAGGCACGTGCAACGAATCGATCTCATCAAATCCAATCTGGAAAGCACAGTAGTAGACGCATATTAATCAAGTGAAGAACACATAAGTGACAATGTGGAAAGTCCTCGGCTAGATAGACCAACAATTCAACGTAGCAGCGACGACTCCTGAGAGCGCTGCCTACCAGGTCTGCGTGCTCGTCTTGTTGAACTTGAACTGACCCATCGCGATTCATCTGTCCGTCAATCTGAATATGTCCGAATCTTATGATTTTCCTTATTTGTTTTGAACGAGGTGTTCGGTGCATGTGCGTGTTTGGCACGATCCGTACGTAATGCCTGCGACGATTTCTTTGTTTGCATGTATGGTAGGATCCATTAGAAATGACACGTGAACTTATAGACAAGCGCGAAGCTAAAAACTTGCTACTGTGTCATCGTAATAAACGAGAAATGTGACCCCGCGTGTTTGCACGACTAGATTTATATCATTATATAGAGTTTATCTCTAACTCATATTCTATATCTAATATATCATATTAAATTTATAGTTTATCTCTAATATATTGGATCAGGTTTAGTAGTTTGTAATAGAGTTTTTATTTATCTTTTTTATATGATTTGGTGGATATTGATCGGATGGTAGAGGATTTTCGGACGACGTGGCGCATTGTGGTTAATTTTTTTTGGGTAATCTCTAACTCAAAATCTATCTCTAATATAGTAGATCAGTTTTATTAGTTTGTTGTAGAGATTGTTTGTTTATCTTTTTCTATTTGATTTGGTGGATATTGATCGGATGGTGAATGATTTTTGGACAATGTGGCAGCTCTCCTTGCATATATATATAGCTAAAAGAGTAAAAGACCGGCCAATTAGAGTTCAATTCGACAAAACTGTTTAATTAGAGCCCAACTTGAATACCGGCAATTAGATTTCAACGTCAATAGATAAATTTGGACGTAGCTAATATAAGCTAATTAGAGTCCAAACTAAATACGACTAACTAGTCGCATAATCTCCATCTCTAATATGTGTGATCTTATTAGATCTTCTGACTCACTGTAATTGATGGTCTAAATATTTTCCTTTTCTTGATTTATATATGAATTTCTCCGATTAATGGGTAGCTACGTTGACTCATATTTTAATTATATAACGAAATAAAAAATCGTTGTTTGTACACATTTTTGTTGTACTAAGTTTGTATGCATGCAGATATTAGTATCGGCTTGTACACGTTTGTGTTGTACGCAAACTCGTATTCTTATTTTAGGGTAATCTCCAACTCATAATTTCTCTATAATAGATTTAGAGTTTATCTCTAATGTATTATATCAGATTCAGTAGTTTGTTATAGAGATTATTTATTTGTCTTTTTTATCTGATTTAGTTTGTATTGATCAGATGGTGGGGGATTTTTAGACGACGTGACGCATTATGGTGGCTCTGCTTGCATATACATAGTTAAAAGACCAGCCAATTAGAATTCAATTCGACAAAGTTGTTTAATTAGAGTCCAATTCGAATACCAGATTTGGACGTATAAGCTTGTTAGAGTCCAAACTGAATACGGCTAACTTGTCGCATAATCTCCATTTCTAACGTGTGATATTGATCTTCTGACGGTCGCTTGATCTCTCCTCGTCGATCTCCTCTTCCGCCGACGCCGCGTCATCGACCTATAGATCAATTGGTTTTTGTTTATGGTTGGTGTCATTGCAGGGTCCAATTCAACGAGGTTTTCCGTGCCGGTACTTTTACTAGTATATACTAACCGAATATTTTTTATTATCTACTAAATCTATAACTCATAATCTATCTTTAATACTATATCATATCAGATTTAGAGTTTATCCGTAATAACTTCGTATAGCATACATTATACGAAGTTATACGAAGTATATAGAGTTTATCAGAAACACAGAAAATGAGCGTTTCTCTGGATGCAACGCATGGCGGCCTCGTGTTCTGTGCATGGGGCTAAAGTCAGTCACCATATCAAGCCATGCATGGAATGCTAATGTGGCAGGTAAGTTTTTATTTTTACTTTTTTGTTTGTATCTTTTTATTAGCATATCCGATTATCGAACCGATTTCAAAAATGGATTTCTAACATTTTTTCGAACAAAACTAGACCACACTCGCTATATAAATTTTAAAATAATTAAATTTCAAAATATTCACCTACTAAACAATCAAACAAACACTGTCGCTGCATCTACACATCCCGTATCTCGCCAGCCTGGCTGAGTCGGACGGACCAGGCTCGTGAGAGAAGGCAACCAAACAGCCTAGAGTTTATCTCTAATACTCCCTCTGTTCGAATTAGTAGGGCGTTTTAAAATTTGCACTGATCCAAGGCATCCTTGCTCACAAATTTTTATTCCCATGCCGCCCCTGATTAATACGCAACACATTGATTGCAGGTGATCCGCAACGCAATGCGGAAGGAAAGGGAGTTGTGCTATGTGCATGAGAAAATCACACACCACATAAGCAAATCATGCAGGGGTATTATGGGCCAAAGGCCACCTAATTAGCAGTTGCGCCTTGCATTAGCAAACAACAACAAAAAAATTTTGCGCCTTACAAATCAGAATGTTGGGAGTATATTATATCAACTTTAATAGTTATCTTTTCAATCTTTTCAATATTGACCATTATATTTTACATAATAGTATCCATATTCAACTATTAAAATTTTTCTTTTTCTACGATTAATGTGAGAATTTCTACTATTTTTTATTAAAGTGGGAATTTCTAGAATTTTAGGATTAATATGTTGGCTCCGTTTAACTCTGCTTTACACACACACATAGTAGATAACAACGAGCATTATGACCAACAAAGCTAAAAACATTTGTGCGGATATAATTTTTTTATTTCGAATTTATGTTTTGTAGTTGATATAGCTAGAATTTTTTATAGCTTTGTAATTAACATAGACACAATAGTTATAGCTTTGTAATTTTTTATAGCTCTGTAATTGACATTTGTCCATTTTTTTATAGTTTTATAATTGACATAGACTTCGTCGATAGCTCAGGTATGTAAGATGGACTTATTCCTTTATTCATTACAATTAATAGAGACTCTTCTTTTAATCTGAAACGTTATAATCTGATCCTACTATAATTGAAGGTGTAGATTTTTTCTCTCTAATAAATACGAAGATTTCTAATATTTTCGAATCAATGCGGTGACTCCACAATAGATACATTCCACGCACGCACTCTACTTTGTGCTTACACATGCAGTTAAAAACTAATTAAAATTGTTATCTGAAAGTAAAAAAAAACCCACAGTGGTGATGAGAGCGTGAGAACTGAGAAGATGTTGGATCTACGCGTATGGACGATCTGACCCTATTCTGATACCATTTGGTGCTTGGTCCTACCAAGTTGAGAGGAGAATGTACAAGAGATGCTGGCATGGGCGCGACCCTGCGGCCCGCAGAATGGATCGCTCGTATCCTCCATGATTAGTGATAAGTACTGTTTCTTCAATCGCCACCGTACCGTTTGCTTAGATAAAAAAAATCATCCGGGACCGATTCACCGATATGTTGTGCTTCTATCAAGTGTTATCATTTCACTGCCATTATAATAAATTGATTATAGTGTGAGAAACAATAGCTGGTAAATGTACTGTTTTAAAAGGGAAAGCTGCTAAATATTGTTATCCCATAGCTCAAGCAATTTAAGAAACAAAATAAATGCAACAAACTTCTTCGGTTTACTAGCTTGTAGGAAAAAGTTCCACTTTTCACTTAAACTATGTGCTATCGCATACGTGTGATAGTACATAGTTGTAGTTCAAGCTCAGGAAAAATTTAGTCAAGACCACTGTCATGTCATAGTTGTAGTACATAGTTCCACTTTTCACTTTCCACTTTCCACTGTCATGTCATATATTTAGTCAAGCTCAGGAAAAATTGTAGTTAAATAAAAAATATGTGGAATTTACATGCCAAGACCGGTCTAATTTTATGCGCAAAAATATAAGAAACATTACTATGAAAACGGTTTGTCAATCAGACACTCTATTCAAAAATCATGACAAAAAAAGAGGAGGTTACACTTGCATGCATGCATGCACATAGAGGGGGAGAAGAGGCTGCACGGGGATTTTGAGGGACATGTGTGGCAACAAAAAATTAGGTACATAGAAGATTGCGTGTACTTAGATACATGTTAGCCTTTATGTGTATATACACATACACACACATACATATATGCCAACCCAAAGATCCAATTCTCAACATAACAAGACATATTTTTAGGTGGTTTCAAACCTAAGGCCTTTTGAATTAGACGACAAACAAATCTAGCCAATTGATAGTCAAGAATAAATGTTGTATCTGTTAGAGTTTGTGTCAAATACGTGTACATGGTTGGTTACATTGTAATAGACATGGGAGGATAGTGGAGTCTGGCTTGTGTCCTGGTCTCTGCTATAAATAGGAAGGTGCCCCTATTATAACCAGTCATAACAATCTAACTTTATTGTAGGACACACAGAGGTGTGTCTTGTACTGTTTGGGGAGGAGCAGACATAGTCAGAGTCTGAAAATCATACCGAACTATATTATCTTTTCATACCGAACTATATTATCAAATATAGTGTCCTCTATATATTACATAGCCATCGAAAATCTCACAGTATCGTTTCATTTTTTAGCTACAGTTAAAACTCCTTGACGAGCTCGAGCTACCTCCGCTCTCTTACGAACATATTCGCGGTTTAATCAGAGATACGTGGCATCGAGATAGCATGATCGATCTGTTTGAGGCGGCCGATGGTGATATTCTACATCATCGTTTGTGGATTTTTGAGGGGGCCGAGTGAACTATGCATAGAGAGTACATGAGAAGGGTGAAGGAAGAAGGGATTAATAACATGATAGGGAGTGTAAAATATGACAGACGTCACTTTTTATTCTTTTCGCGATGTGCAACTATGGACTTATAATGCCTCACTCGTCTTTCTCCAACCTAACTTCTCTCTCATTCCTCGCACCTCCGACTATGGGTAGTGGCTCTGATAGCAAATCCAACTGCTTGTCTCCGAACTTCTTAACGATCAAGAAAACTTTGCTTCTTCGCGCCCCTTGAACCATCGTTTTCTTATCCGCCATTGCTTCACCTTCGGGAGGCCAGACTTCCTTCGGGTCGCCGCTCCCCGGGTCGAGGTGACCCCTCCTTCGGGTTGTTGTCCCTCTAATCCGCCAATGCCTTGCCTTCAGGTGGTGAAGCTCCCCTCGGGTCAGGGTGACCCTTCCTTCAGATCGTCGTCCCTCTGATCCGCTGTTGCCTCATCTTCCGGTGGCAAGGACTCCTTCGGGCCGCTGCCCCTCTGACCTGTCATTGCCTCGCCATCGGGTGGCGAGGTCTCCGTTGGGCCACTATGATGAGGACATCATTGATGTGGTTGCCCAAGTCGAGAGGACGTCAAATTCACTGCCGTGTCCGGTTCGGACTTTCAGGACCAGTACACCTTAAAATGGATACCTAGATCACATACGACATCCAAATGAGGTAAATAAGGACTCTACGGAAAGCTTACGAGATAAGCTTTCCAACGGATCCGACCACGCCTTCAAATTCAATCCAAGTCAACGGGAATCGCAAAAACAAGTTGATGGATGAGGGGGCCGAGTGAACTATGCATAGAGAGTACATGAGAAGGGTGAAGGAAGAAGGGATTAATAACATGATAGGGAGTGTAAAATATGACAGACGTCACTTTTTATTCTTTTCGCGATGTGCAACTATGGACTTATAATGCCTCACTCGTCTTTCTCCAACCTAACTTCTCTCTCGTTCCTCACATCTCCGACTAGGGTAGTGGCTCTGATAGCAAATCCAATTGGTTGTCTCCGAACTTCTTGACGATCAAGAAAACTTTGCTTCTTCGCGCCCCTTGAGCCATTGTTTTCTTATCCGCCATTGCTTCACCTTTGGGAGGCGAGGCTTCCTTCGGGTTGCCGCTCCCCGGGTCAGGGTGACCCCTCCTTCGGGTTGTTGTCCCTCTAATCCGCTATTGCCTTGCCTTCAGGTGGCGAAGCTCCCCTCGGGTCAGGGTGACCCTTCCTTCAAGTCGTCGTCCCTCTGATCCGCTGTTGCCTCATCTTCCGGTGGCAAGGACTCCTTCGGGCCGCTGCCCCTCTGACCTGCCATTGCCTCGCCATCGGGTGGCGAGGTCTCCTTTGGGCCACTACCTCCTTATGGTCGTTGTACCTGCTCTAGTTCGCCCACTCCAAGTTCGTAGGGGATGGGTGTCGCCTGCTACAACACCCTGCTTCTCAAAGTATATCATTTCTATGAATCAGCAAATTCAACAATTTTGTATATCATAGTTAGTGCTGGGAGTTGGTTCGTGTTGTTCTAGGTGAGCCTAAGCATGATCTAAATAATATCCCAAAGGTACAATATGAATAAGGATAGAGTGGATTAGGCCAGCATGTTCCAAACAAGAAGACCATAACATACTCCATGGATAGGAATGACGGATGGCTGGACATGGCCTAACCACACAGGTTTTGCCACAAACACTTCCCAATATTATCCTCTCATCAACAAATGTCTTCCTCTTATCCAGATTGCACACTTGCATGCGTCTCTTCATCTCTCCTTCTCATGCCTGCTTCACCTCCCAACGGTCTCTTATTCCACATCTACACAGCCACCCCCTCCTCCCTATATATATTCCCTCCGATCACAAATGATTTACGTATACATTTTTTTGATTTGTTCATAAAAGATCTACATTTTAGCCTGGTTTTAATTGCATGAGGATATAGTTAATTGCTTGTGAAGGTGAGAGTTATGCATGTTGTGGGTCTACTACAGGCATGCAGTACTTGGATTGGTGTGAGCACACGACTTTTGGAGTGAGATGCTAGGAGTAAATGATGGCACTACTTTTGCAGCAATATTCCTAACATTAAATGGGTAGTTGATACTTTAATTGCTTTTCTTGGTCTTTGTGATTTATCTTAGATGTAGTTTATTTGTGTTCGGAGGGAGTATATCGTAGCCACCATTCCCTCCCTACCACCCCTCGTCTCCCATAGCCATCTCTTTTCTTCATCATTGGCATGCCCTTCTTCTCGATGAATGTGGTGGACCATGGCTTACCAACAAAGCACCTCTGTAATGGACAAAGTCGGTGTCTATGGCGGATACCCCAACCCCAACCCGAAGGAGGCCTATCACGTCGCCATGTTGTGATAGGGCTCGCCAACAACTAGCCATGCCGGCTAGCCCAACCTAGTGAGCTAGCTGTGCCGACCTATTTCACAGTAGCCCAAGGCACAACATGTCTAGCTCGATAAGTGTAGTGACTGACCCAATATCTAAGATTTCTTAGAGTATCTTCCTTGTAGAAACAAGTGACCACTCACTATATCATTGGTTGGTCTATCCTGATTGGGAAACATAAATTAATTAAGCAGAGTTAGACATTAACTCATACATGAGGATGACAATAGATACGCATTCGGGTAAATACCCATGGGTATTTACCCATCAAGTGCGGGTACAACATGATTTTGTACCCATGGGTTTGGGTATGGTAAAGTTTGCTACCCACTGTGTATATATTTAACAGATATGGTTTCAGTATATCCATACCCGATACCCGATATCCGCCATGCTAAAGTCAATGTCACCACTCAACAACTAGCCCAACTAACAAACGGTACACATAGCCCCCACCTTCCACCGTCACTTGTATTTGATTCTCCTTCTACTTGAGGCCCTCACCCTCTCACACTCTTGAACAGGAAACAATGTCACCTCTTTCTCTCCCACCATGCTCCAAATTCCTAGCAAGACATATGCAAGACGACACTCCCTCTTCCCTTCTTGGCATCCCGGAGTCCGGCGTCCCCTTCCTCCCATATGTGGTGCCTCTCCTCCTCCCATCTTGGCGCCGATGCCACCTTCACCGAGCTCGAATGGTAGCTAGCTTCCATGGACAATGCGGGTTCCTACCTCTCCTTCTCCATGGCTCGACTGCAGGACACTGTAGCCTCTATGCACCGCCTCAGATTTGGGATCTATGTACCCGGTGATGTCCCCAATCCCCTCTCCTTCTCTCTTTTGATTTTTTTTTGGGTGTCCAGCGGGTTTCGGGTAACTGGTGGGTACGGGCTTGAGTACACTATTGTACTTGTGGCCGGATTCGGATATGAGTATGAATGGACTAGCATCAAATCTAATTGAATTATTGAAGCAGCTAAACATCTTACCGGAGGAGTTTCTTTTTATAGACTCTCGCCCTAGCCGTTGATAAGACCGTATGGACACAAAGCAGCATGCCCGTTTGGGAAATAGATAGCAGCAGTTCAGCTGTCTGGGGGACCAACCAACGCAAGGAGGCATCAGCGATCCCATCCATTTCTGGCCTCCAAGAGAAGATATTTTCGAAGAGAGCACAGCTATAGCACAGTGGGCTGTATGCTACTCGCTAGTATCACCGGGAAAAAAAACTCATGGGAAAGTGGGAGCAACCACTAAGCTACAAGCACTTATTTGACCATATTACTACTACGAGATATTTAATACTTCCTTGGTATGTGAGATCATGTCTAAAACGACAGGAATTATCAAACTGGAGGGAGTATATGCTAATCCCTAGTATCACCGAAAAAAAGAGAGAAGGTAGCAGTGCTCGTTATAAAAGTATATTACTTCCTCCGTTTATTTTTAACGTCTTGAACTGTTTGGCACGTATTTGATCATTCGTCTTATTAAAAAATTTAGTGCAAAGATATAAAAAAAGACATATTTAAAGTATCTCTATTGATAAAACAAATCACAACAAAATAAATGATATTTACAAAAATAATTTGAATAAGACGAATGGTAGTATTTTAGTAATACATATTATCTTCCAACTTAATTTTTTGCTACTAGTATATAGTCTCATGTATCAAAGTAATACAGGATAGAATTATTATATCTATATACAATTAAAAAAACACTTCTTGTAATGGTGATAGGACCAACCTTTCATCTCTTTTGCCCATGATTCCGTCACTCAACACGTTTCATTACGGATATATATTTTTCGTTTATTTACATTGTTATATTATTTTTGTGTGTTATTTTTTTAAAACCTTTTTTACCAATAACGTTTTTGATTTGGTTACTTCTATACTTATTTTGTTCGTATTATAGGAAGGTTTTAATGAAAAAATAGGTGTGAGCGATCGGACATGTAAGTGTATTCGAATGCATAAGTCAAATACATTGATCATGTTAACATGAGAAAGCGTCATTAAATACTCCCTCCGTTCTTTTTTGTTTGACGCTTTTGACTTTTGAACACATATTTGACCATTCGCTTTATTCAAAAAATTATGTAAATATCATTTATTTTATTGTGATTTGTTTTATCAATAAAGATACTTTAAACATGACTTTTTTTTGCTTTAAACATGACTTTTTTTTTTGCATGTTTGCACTAATTTTTTTGAATAAGACGAATGCTCAAATGCGTGCTTAAAAGTTAGAGGCGTCAAACAAAAAAAAATGGAGGTAGTATTATTCATAGCGAAAGCAACGGCCCACAATGAATTTACAGCTTATATACTTTTCCAATTAGTAGTTCATAAGGATCGGATACCCGTATCTTAGGACCCTACAAACCCGTTGCATGAAACGTTTTAAAGCCAAAGCAAGCCACCACTGCCAGAACGAAAGATCTTACGACAAATCCAAGCACTTAGCTAGTTTATCAAAAAGATATACTTTTGAGACAAGATACGTACGTACCATTCCTCATCCTGTGCTCTATGCAGTATTTGGAAATAATCTATCAATGGACAAAGTTTTAAAATAACTCAAAAGGACATTCCCCTGTGACTAAATTGCTTTCTCTAACCAATCAATCCCATAAATGGCCGAGAGGGGCCCTGCCTAGACACTGCCCGCCCTGCCACCCATTCCGGCCCAACCGTTGCGAGCTGCGACCTCGGCTCGATCCCATCCGTTTCCAAATTTCCAATCGGTTGCTCGATCGATTAGCCGGTACGTACGTTACGTCCACCGTGCACAAGCTAGCGATTGATCGAGGCATGCAGCTCCGGCCAAGCCCCGATCGATTGCGCATGGATGCAAGCGCGCATCTTGTCACCACCAGACGCGCGCGCGGCGCCTTTCCGGTGGCGTTTCAGGCCACCACCTCGCCGGCCGGTGGCGCGCTCGTGCGTACGGCCTAAACCACGTCCACAAGGCCCGGCCTTGTGTGACATACTTTTATCATCTCCTACCCAGTGGCTAGGCACAAAGCATAACTACTTTCGCAGTGTACAGTCGAGGCGAGACGGATGGGTCGATCTCAAGTGGCCAACCGGCCTCTACCGGCCGATCGACCGTCGCCGGAGAAGAAGAAGTCACGCGCGAGTGTATCTGGCTGCCGCTGCCGTCGCCATCGGCGGATCGGCCGCCACGAGATTAGGCGGTTGGGTTTAGCTGCGTCTTAATCACGATTAGCGCGGCACTGTTGCCCACTGTCGGATCACGCTAGCTCCGGTCCGAAAGGCGGCACTGTTTGTGTCACCTAAAATCTCCCGCGATGGCGACGCCGCGAGGCTGGATGTGTCTGGGAAGGACCAGGAATTCGACACTTGTCGCTCGCCGGTGCCCGGAGCCGCCGGAGCCCCAGAGACGTCTATATATCAGCCCCGATCGGGGCAAGCAGCTGGCTCAGTTGGCGGGTAGCCGAGTACACAAACACATGAGGTTTTACGTATTGGTTTATCGTTAGTCATGTCCTCCTGTCACGCACGGCGCCCATAATTAGTGTCCTGGCCTAGCTTGCAAGCACCGTGCTGTGCTGCCTTTTGGGGGATTTGACGTCTGGTTTGGAAGACGATCGAGCTGGAGGCTGGGAGTATATTCGATTGCGCCATGGACGGCCTCCATACGGAGCTGGCGCTGGGGCTGATCGGGTGCGAGGTGCAGCTGCAGACGGCGCCGTTCGTGGCCAAGACGTACCAGATGGTGTGCGACCCGCGGACGGACGGCGTGGTGCGGTGGGGGAGGGAGAGCAACAGCTTCGTCGTCGCCGACCCCGCCGCCTTCTCGCGCCTCCTCCTCCCCTGCTTCTTCAAGCACAGCAACTTCTCCAGCTTCGTCCGCCAGCTCAACACCTACGTCAGTACTCAGTACCGCCCTCCTAGCTAGGCTCCTACCGCCGGCCGCCGGCCGCCGCCGCCGCTTGACCTCTGTGCTGTTTGGTGTCCGCGTGCAGGGATTCCGGAAGGTGCACCCGGACCGGTGGGAGTTCGCGCACGAGTCGTTCCTGCGCGGCCAGACGCACCTGCTGCCGCTTATCGTGCGCCGCAAGAAGCGCAGCGAGGGCGCCGCCTCTTACTCGTCGGGAGGGGGCGGCGGGCTGCACGCGGCGGAGGAGTCGGAGGAGGAGGGGAGCCCGGCGCTGCTCGAGGAGGTGCAGAAGCTGCGGCAGGAGCAGACGGCCATCGGCGAGGAGCTGACGCGGATGAGCCGGCGGCTGCAGGCGACGGAGCGGCGGCCCGACCAGCTCATGGCCTTCCTCGGCAGGCTCGCCGACGACCCCAGCGCCGTCACGGGCCACCTCCTCGAGCAGGCCGCCGAGACGAAGCGCCGCCGCATGCAGCTCCACGCCCGCGGCTCCACCGCTTCCCCCCTCCCGCCCCCACTCCCGCCGGCGCCGGCGCCGCTCCTGGCGCTCGGCGGCGCGGCCATGGACGCCGGCGTCTGTCAATGGGCGGAGCAGAAACCGCTGATGCTCCCCGCCTTCGAGCCGCCCGCCGCCAGCTGCTTACTGCAGAAGGTGCCAGACTTCGGGGGCGCCGGCGCCGGCGGCATCATGGGCTTAAACGGTGACACCGCGGTGGATATGCCCTTCCCATTCTGCCTACTCGGCCAGGGTTTCTTTTAGCCTGGCACTTCAATCCTTTCCTTGCACAGCACACGCACGCTCTTCTATTTTACTCCATACTAAACAAGCTAGCTCTACTCTGCATGCAGCCATACGGTATGTGTTCTTCTGATTATTCCTACAGCTACGGGGTACAGATTACAAAGCTACGGTGTACGTACCTTTCTTTGTAAACTCATTGATCGTTCGATGATTCGACATTGGTGTTAGCCATTAGTGCTACTGTAGTGCTTAGCATCAGCATTCTTCCTGCATGACCTCCAGGCCTGTAGAGAAACTAGGGATTAAAGTAAGCTTGGGGCGCTTGTTGCTTTACTTTTGCTGTAAACTTTGGTCTACTCCTGATTGTTTATTTCTTGCCCGAATCTACTAACTTCATCTTACTTTATGGAGCAGTTTTGCATTTGTTTAGTGCACTCCCAACGAACAAGCGCCAGCGGGTTCAATACTTCCATGGGGTACCGTGCATGACGAAATCTCACCTGTCAGAAGAGTCAAATTTGGCCGATTTTGGCTCGTGGTTTGTTCGATTGAATCAAAGTTGTTTTATACGGATCATTAATTGCAAAAATTTATAATAAATTTTATAATGTATCGTGGGTTTTTTTTTCAAAAAATCTTAAAAAATATTTGAAACATGTTTTTAGTCTTTTTGTTTTTTTAAAGCGCTCAACTTCTGACTCAACCAAATGTAACCGAACGAAATCACGAATCAAAGAGTATAAAACATACAAAATAGACTATATGAGTATACGACAAATTCCAAAAATACTGTAGAGCGCATGGGGATTACCAAAAAGGAGAGAGCGAGAGAGAAGAGGCAGGTGGAATAGAATAAATAAAGTAAATTCATTAATTAAGTAGAGGAGTCGTTAATTGAGTATAGTTGATAGATATATACCCTCCCTATTATAAAAACGTTTTGGGTATTGACATGGTTTTCGAAATACAACTTTGATCATCAATTATCATTGCAATTTATTTTAAAAATTCATAAATATATAATGTTACAGAAACAATTTTCAAGATAAATCTATATGTATTATTTTCATGTATTAAGTCCAAATAGTTCAAAAGATTTGTATAAGTAAAATTTGAAATTTTCACTTAATTAGGACATGCCTAAAATATTTAGTTTTGTGATATGGACGGAGTACTTGTACATTGTAGTGCTCTATCCTATGACAAATAACTAACATTTTGGATATCATGTCCCCAAATCGCAACTTTTGTTGATAATAAATCACTCAATGTTATTGCAACTTAGTTATAAAAATTCACATAGATCTTGTTCTTGACAAAATTATTTGATCATTTTTTTAACGTTTTGACTCTAGCGCCATTTCTCTAATTCTTAAAATCACAAGTCAAACATTCTCAAATTTGGTTTCAATTACTAGTTTCAATTTTTCAGATAGAACTATTCAATTAAGTGTTCAAAGTTCAATTTCAACAAATAATGAAAATTTTAAAACATTGAAGAGCACCCTTTAAAATTATACTACTTTTCAGTCCAGCCCATACATTTGAATTTCATGTAAACAGTCTAAAGATTTCAAATATATTTATAGATAAAGTCTCAAAACTGTAACGTGCATGAATACCAAATTTCAATTATTTCTGTCAAGAGGGAGTATTTAATGACATTCGGCATTTCGGCTTATTCGATTTAGAATTTTGCATAAAAAAGATTGATTCCCATTAAAAAAAACTTTTTTAAAATAAGACCTTCCTGAAACGAGCTAAAAATAGTCCAGAGAAATATTATACACACACACATTATTCCATCACCCGAAATGCCTAGCGCGAGTGGTATTGCTTTCTGAATGTACTCATTTCTCTACAGGGCCCACAGCCCAGCTAGCCAATAGGAAGGGACGATGATCGATGCGCTATGTATTGATGGTCCAGGTGTCGGCCTCCATCGAAATCCTCAATATATTTTCTGTAGTGATGATGTTAATTAAAGGGGGGATTTGGACGTGGATGGGGAAGCGACTTTAAGGCCCTTGGACTCATGAGAGGGCGCGCCCGCGCGCCGGTGCCATCCGCCGATCGATCCCGACGCGATCCGCCCTCTCCCCGTCTTCCTGGTTGGACAGTGCGTCCATTAGTTTCCTAATCGCACGCTTAATCTCGGGGCGAGCTCGATCGATCGTGGCTTAACCACGGCTAATACTTGGGGGAATGGGGGGCGAGGTCGTGGCTTAACCAGGGCTAAGCGTCCCCATTATCTTTGCGTAATTAACTACTCGGGTAGCTAGCCACGCGTACGTACTGTCCCAGCTGTTAACGTCGTTGGTGCGCAGGGTGTGATTTCGATTGATGGATCGGTCGAAATGTTTAGTAGCAGCTAGCCGCTTTCCAGGATTCCAAACCGGTCGAAAGGACGGGAGGAAATATTTGCGGAGATTTGGCTGCCATCGAGGTGTACTTGGCTCGTACTAACTCGTCTGCCACTGTAGCAGTTATGGATTAGAGCGTGATATGTGTATACTGGACAAACGTGGGCTAGCTGCAATTGCAAGTAGCCTTGAAGTATGTACAATGGTCTATGTCATCAGCTTATGAGAGCATGTACAATGGTCTTTGTTCTATATCAGTTATGTAATAGGTCTTGTCATGTAGAATATAAGATGTTGTGGAGAAGAAAGAATATGTATAGATATTTGAAATGTTTTAAATGGAAGAGTCATTAGTATATAAACATTAAAAAACTTTACATGTGAGAAAGCAATCTATACAAATACGTAGCCATATTTATCTAATCATTATATAATTTGTTTTTAGTACTATATCTATAGATGACATTACAATGATTATAATTTATAAATAGTCGTTGTACACTTAATACTCTCAACCATTTTATACGCCCCTGAACGAAAGAGATCAGCGTGCACAAAGCTAGCGGCTAGCGAGCTTAGAGCTAGTGGTGCGTAGGCAGCGACGCGCGACGGAGACACTGGCCGCGCGCTGGGCGATAGCTTCTTCTCCGCCATCGATCCACGTGACATCATGTGGCTCATGTCCCCCTCGGGAACGGCATGATGGCCTCTCGATCATTGGGGTGGGCTGAGGCCTCCATGGTCAGTCAGGTGAGATGACGCTATTTTGGCGTTCAATTCGGGACGCTGATGGGCACCGTTAATCCGGGCCGGCCGGGACTCGTTTCAATTTACGCGGGGCGCTGAATTTGTGCTACTCCCTTCGTACTTTTTGTTTGACCCATTTGGCTTTTAGACACGTCTTTGACCATTCGTCTTATTTAAAAAAATTATATACACATCATTTATTTTGTTGTGATTTGTTTAATTAACAAAGTTACTTTAAATATGACTAATTATTTTACATGTTTTTACGAGTACTAAATTTTTGAATAAGATGAATGGTCAAAGGTACGTCCAACAGTCAAAAGCGTCCGACAAAAAAAAAGGAGGTAGTATAAGGAAAGGGAGAGTCTTTTATAGGCTGTTTGGTTGTCTGCATCCAAGAAGTTTTGCATCTAAAACACCCTAGTTTTGTATCTTTAGATGCAAAACTAGGGTGTTTGGTTGTCTTCTCACCCATCTGAACCAGACTCTCTAGATGCAATTACCCCCCTCCGGGTCAGGCTCTGGAGATACGACCAAATTGGACGTTTCCCAGAGCCAGGCTCCGCGGATGCAGCAACAACCACATGCGCGACACATTTGATTAATTTATTTGCTATATCTTTTGATTAGTATTTTCAATTACAGAACCGATTTCAAAAATGGGTTATTGATATTTTTTCGAACAAAATGAAACCACACTTGCCATATAAATTTTAAAATTTTCTTTTTTGAATTTATTTATTTATGAAACTTTCTTTTGAATTTTTTATTTTCGTAATTGATTTTTTGTTATTTTGATTTTTTAGAATTTATTTTTTAATATGTTTCATCCCTCTTTTAAATATCTTCATGCCATTCTCTCCTTAGTGAAGTTAACAAAACAATATCTCTACGCAACCTGTACAATCTCATACACCTAACCAAACAACAACCATTTGCATCATCTCAGCCTGGCTCTAATCAGCCTGGCTCAGCTCATAGAGTCTGGTTCAACTGAGAAGGCAACCAAACAACCTATTATATGCTGCACTGCACGCACGCCCAGTAGCGCGCACATCTTCCTCTCCGGCGAGTCTCTCTCTCGTGGCGACTGTAGCTAGTCGGCAAAGTAAACGGATGCGTCCAAGGACAGGACGGGCCCGGCAATGAGCAGCTAGCTCTGGCCCCACCATATCCCCATCAGATGACGTATATATATCTGGTTGTTTATTTGCAGAACGTAGTGTGTTAACTGTTAACCATATACATCGTTCCATGTATATGGCCGCGGGGTCGGGCCCACCCCGATCGAGCAAGCAAAGCTGGCAAGAAAAGTGTACGAACCATTGCTGTGTGCCGGTGTACTGCATCTCGATCATGCAGGGATCAGCAGATGTCCTTGCATATACGTAGCCACGTAGGCGGTATAATCAGCGGTGGTGATCCAAGAAAACAAATTACTAAGGTCGTCGGTATCATTTTACCACTAAATAATTGTTTCTAAGCTTTAAATTGTTGGTTTATATGTATATATAATAGGGTAGCAATAAACAAGAAAGGTTTATCCGAAAATCACCGGGGTCGCTTGGCTATGGTGCTAACACTGTAGATCCGCCCTTGGGTATAACATGGAACAATTTAATCGGGCCTCAGCAGGTCCGGTCTGGTAAACGGACGGTTTAGGGTTTAGGATTTGATAAAAAATCATTCAAATAATTTTTAAATGTAAAATATACATAAAAAGTTTCTAAAAATACTATTAATCATTATAAGCATTTTGGCTTAAACAAAATTTAAAATTTAAATCTCTAATGTATAATTTAAATGATCTTATCAATTCTTACCTTTTTAAAAACCGTAGCTAACCGCGAAAAACGCCGCTAATCATGAACAAAATCGGCAAAACATACTTTTGAATTTTGAGCGAAAACCAGCGTAAAACCACGGTTAACCAGCTACACCAAGCAGACTGCTCGGAAAGACCGGGTGGTCTTGTGAACCCTGCTACCAACTAGCCCGTCTGCAACATCCAAGTCCAACATGCATCGTTAATCACATGCTACCTGCAAGATGTATGCGCATGTTTTTCGTCACAAGCTGTGTGCATGACACATGGAATATACATATCATTATCAACACTCGAAGCCACTTTAAGAAATTTTTGAAACCAAACTTTCCAGCTATTCGGCCACATCTGAAGTTCTGAACCACACACACACATAAGAGTACTAGCTGCTTTGGCGCGCCCGCGGCGCGCCCAGGCTGGCGTGCGCTCGCGTGCGGCATGGCACAGCTGGCCCCATGCTGGAGAGCGCGGGCGCGCAGCGCGCGTGTGGGCGAACACTGCAACAAAATAGGAAAAAGGCAGCGCGGGCGGGATTCGATCGGCGGGCAGCTGGCTCAGCTAGATAGTCGGCCAAGCCGTCCGCGCTGCCGTTTGAAGCACGAAAAAAAATTATTTTATACATAAACAAATGAATGGACGGCTGGATCTTCTGCCACACACGATCGGACGACTACGTTAACGGGACGACGTGGCCTGTGCGGGGCAAGGAGGCGCCAAGTGGCGAGGTGGAGGGGGAAACTCAGGCTTGTATCTATTTTTGATTATTGATAAAGGCCGATCAATACATATGTAAACGTGCTGGGGCCTGTGGCATTGTAGCGTGTGTGAAATGATGCCATAGATGCATTCACCGGAATCGCAGCAAGCCAAGTGGGATGGATGGAGATGATATATCAGCATGGGGAAGGCAGCGTACAGTGCGACGGATGCGCACGTTGTGACGTGACGTGCCACTGTAGGATTGCCTCGGAGCTCATGCAGCCGGGCTGCTGCGCATTCAATTGCATGTTCGCTGCGACAGGGGCCCACATGTCATGGTGTAGAATACAATATCTGTGTGTTTGCTAGATTTGCCCCGCGAGATGCTCCCCTTTCCTTCGTCCGTGAACGCAGAGTATCGATCCTACAGGATTGACGCAGTAAAGCACCTCCGATCGATTATAAACTTAAGATATTTTGTATATTATTTATGCTTTATTTTTATCATTTAACTATATTTTTTTATATTTATTTCGCTAGTGTACTATATATAGCGCTCTAACTTAGAATTGAATATACCCTTATATATTAATCAAACCTCAGGACCGCGGAAGAAATTTGGAAGGACCCGGGTCCTTCCCAGATCAGAAAAGACCTCGCTTATTCCTCGACACGTGTCCTCATGAATCTTAAAGCGCAAAAAAAATCCCCAAATCAGCCCACTCTTGAAACGCTTCACGAAGTTGCGGAGGGTCTCCCCGTTCATCTGGATCATCTAGTGCAGATCATCCTCCTTGCCCAGACGCACGTAACAGCTCTGAAAATTAGCAATCAGAGCGTCACAAAGTTGGTCCCACGAGCAGATGGAACCTTCCTGCTGGTTGAACAGCCACGTCCGAGTAGCGCCCTCAAGGACAGTCGGGAGGTAATTAGCCATAACTAGCTCGTCACCTCCGGCTGCCATGATGGAAAGGAACTCCTCTGGGTTCTGGGTCCCATTGTACCTCTCCATGTGACCGGGATTGAACTAGGAAGGCCACCTGACAGCGCGGAGCTCGTCAGAGAAAGCCTTGCAACCCAAGGCTTATGCCCGACCACCTTCTCCTACATAACCTAGTCTTGAGAAGACGTTGGTCCTGTTGCCCGGGGGAACTCTAGCTGAACGGGAAGATTCTGTCTGGAGGAACTCCCTCCAAGACAATCCTCCGCGCTCCTTCCTCGTGGTCGCAACGATGCGCTCTTCCCGAGGGGATCGTCAGTGATCGTCGCGCGCACGCTTGCTCCTATGGTCGCGATGACCACGAGGGCTTGGTGAGCGCTGTCGACCACGGGTATCTCGTTCGTAGCGAGTCGACCTCTGATGGTGACGATGGTCACGCGATCGTCTAGACCGCTTGCTGTCCGAGTCTATCCGGACAGGCTGACTGCGCTGTCCGGAGGAAGTGTTAACTTCACCCATGGACTTAAGGCCTTCAGCCAGCCGCTCTAGGTGTGAAGCAACAGCATCGCCCATGCGAGCGAGGTCAGCCTGGTTGGTAGATCTTATCACCGAAGCAATGGCTTGAAGTCGTTCCCGACTCTGCTCAAGGGGTCCTGGGATCCCTGAGGCGTCCGCGTTTTGCCCGACCTGAGCCGGGTTACGCGGGGATTCATCCCGATCAGGCTGAACTTCTGCCGGGGGACTTGGCGTAGGTACGCGAGGCGGGTCGCGTCGTTGTCGCTTGCGCCGATCACGAAACTGCGCCAAGGTTTTGTTAATCGAGGCGTCCAGACTGCGACGAACAACTTCTTGTTCACGAGCATCCGGTATAGCCCCATCTTCTCGCCGAGCAGAATCGGACTGCCCGACCTCGTCGGCCGCCGCGGCCCGCACAGGATCCTCTGAAGTTCCTGCGCCGGCCATGTTGACGCTGCGACGGCCGTGAGATGGCATACCAGACGGTGTCATCACTGTGTCGCCACAGGAGGAATCAACCGACATGGTCTTGGAATCCGAGAGATCTAAACCAGCGTAAAGATCGTCGGTTCCATAGTCATCGTCAATGACGGGAGTGTGATCTGAGACCATCTCTGGTGCGTAACCGGAAACTTCTGACCCAGATATGGAAGGCGATCGAGATCGAACGGATCGATCAGATCTGACAGGAGATGCGACATCCTGCCCTTCTAAGTCATAGCCCTCAGGAAGAGTTTTCTGGTCGCTGAAGAAGTTCGACATGCTCGAACAAACTTGATCTACTATTCTCCACGGACGGCGCCAACTGTCGACGGTTGGGATATCGGTCCCAAGTCAACTAAGGTTCTTGAGAAAGAGAGATAGAAGACTTGCAGAGTAAGGCGAACAGCAATCAACGAGCAACAGGGAGACACAGGGTTTTTATCCTGGTTCAGGTCTCTCGAGAGAGATAACAGCCCTACGTCCAGCCTTTCTTTATACCAAAGAGGATTACAAGGTGGAAACCCGACGAGACGAACAGGTCTCGGCGAGAATATGCGACAATACGAAGGTGCTTGGCCGTAGTATGATGGACCTCCCCTCTACACGCCGTAGAGGCTCGTTTATATAGTGTTAAACAACCGACCTACAGAGAGATAATCGGGCCGGGCTAACTACGAGATCGTAACAAACTCGTACCATGCCAAATACATCCCACGGTAGATAAGGTAAACTCCAATTCTTGGGGATCACGACGTCTGCTCCAATCCGGGAAACCACGTCCGAGTCTTCACGTAGCCGCGCAGAACTCTTGTTCGAGTCGGACTCGAACACGAATCTTAGGCCGTTACGCACCGTGCCAGCTAGGAAGCTGTTCGGCAGGATGCATATGGGTCTGATAGAACCTTCTAGGGAACCAGGCCCTAGGAGGCTGTTCGATTGGGCCGTCAGGGAGTGGGCCACCACAATGGACCGTAATTTTATCCCCGACACTATGCACGGATGCCACGTGCAGACGAAATAGGCCGTTCAAAGCATGCGACATGGTGGAGCTATTCAACGTTGTAGGTGCTAAACAGTTATTTAGCGGTTTGATCGGAGTCTGATCCAGTGGGTACGTAGTACGTACAATTTTTTGAATAATTTTGATTTTATTTGAGGGGAAAATTGCAATGACAATGGAAAAAATCAAATGCATGGCCAAAAACTATCAATCTGCAATTGCGTGGCTAACAGAAACTACAGATAGGAATGTCCCAGTATGTGTGAATACATTTATTAGACATGCAAACTTCTTTTTCTATCTTTTTTATCATATTTTTATCAGAAGATCAAATCAACAAACATTTTCGTCATTGTATTTGTTAGATTTATTTAATAAAACAAGACTAAACTTGATATTTTTTAAATCATGTGTTTACATTCATAAAAACTATAATTAATAGTCAAGACAACTACACCATTAAAACAAAAAAACTATAACACATGTAAATACAATCTACACCCAAAAAAAAGAAAAAAATGCACAAAGAAACTATTCATGAATATGCAATAAATATTGAAAAAGATAAAAAATATCCACAAACCATAGGGCGTTTACGTATCTAGACCCATAAAAATTATACTAAATGAGTAAAAAGTGATGTACGAACTCCAAAAAACCTACAATGAAAAAACGATAACAAAAGGCAGTTGTCTGAGGGTTGCCGGAGTGTCGTGCTGCATGGCCGCTAGAGGGCCGTGCAGGGAGCGATCGCTGTCATGTAGTGCAATCGGCCAGTGGGAGCATCGCAGACCACGCTGCTGCTGGGAAACGGGTAGGCTACGCGAGCACAAAATCAAAGTTTTCTACCTCGAATCACTCAGGAGCACATGCAAGTAGAGGATCACAGATCGTTACCCTTGACGCGCAGATGCAGCGGAAGCAGTTTCTCGCGCGTAGAGGAAGTAGACGTACACTCCAGATCACCACCGAGTGCTCGCCTGTACTCGCCGAGTGGTTCCCGAGTGGTTGCCGGTGTTCGCCGAGTGCTCGCAGACTGCTCGCCAATGTCTCACCTGTGTTCGCTGACGATCCAACCGAATAGCGCGTCCGCGAACGGCAGCGCCTCTAGCGGTATCTACACGTACCGAGAAGGAACGTCTCACGGGGTGTGCTAGCACCTCACCATACGGCTAGGGTTTCTGGAAAGCAAGACGGGCGCGTGATGGCTACGCATGGTGAAGGCTCAACTCATCTCATCACGCCGCTGTTGACACGAAAAGTGGATTTCTGTGAACACACGTGCGGAAGCGTCAATTCTGTGATTGTGTCGCAACCAAAAGACCAAGCGTGCCAGTCAATTTGACCTGTAAATTGACAAGGATAAAATCATCAGTAATATAGCCCTAATCAGCTTTTCGATATAGCCAGATCAGGTTATTCGTAATCGGCGTTAAACAATCCGATTACTAGATCTATCGGCTTAAAGCCTGATAGAGCAATTGAATAGAAATAAGTACTCAAATATAAATCCTTTACTCTTTTTGGTATTTTTATATAACATTAGCAATAAATCTTTGTATCAATTTATCAGATTAAATCAAAGAGCAGATTTGAATAGATTGGTCAAGCCAAGACAGTATTCAGATCAAAATCCAGATATAAAGTAATAAATCGATTTGAAGATTCAAAACTAATATGGGTAAATACAATGTTAATCGGTAAACATCTACTCATGCTAAATCCTAAACAAGGTATACGCAAGATCGATTAAACGAGACAGTCGCATATATCGGATTCAGAAAAAGTATTTGTAAAATACTTGACGATCGGCATTGCAAGATAAACACACATTACAGATCGATTAACTCGAGACAGTGCAATATGCGAGAACACATTAAGGATCGGTAAATTCCAAGACAGTTTAACATGCTTTGCATACATCAGGTCAAGATGATACAGCCATGCATACGGGTTACAAGAAGAGAATCGATTATCCCATCGAGATAGCTCTACCTGCGAGTTGAAGCCTTTCGATGAGGTCGATCGGATTTGAGAAAGTAGTTTATGTTTTGAGTATGATGTGTATTCTCGAGGCCTAAGGTCCTATTTATAGTATTACAAAGTCGATACCGATACGACCTATTTTAACGCGTCACACTTCCGATCAGATCGTATCTCTCCCGAAATCTTGTAACCGTCGGTATTCTTCAATATATTCTTCTTCTTTGCCGATAAAGCCCATTTCCGATTCAATCCAATAACGTATTTGGCCTTTCCTGAATACCCGATTTTCTGCCAAATTTGGGTGTCAACAGCCGCCCCTATGCCTCTCCTTATATAGTCACGCTAGTGGGCTTCGGCCCGCTAGGGATTCTATCTCTTACGTAGATCATATCCACGTACAAACCCATTAAACAATTTCAACCCGTTAAGTGTGTGACCCGCTAGGTTCAGTACAAGTCGGCCGTGGATCCAAAAACTCGTTTCCAATCCATCGATCAAAAGCGGCACCTAGCAGTACGTATTGACCCCCAAATGCACATAATCAACCTTGATACACTCACATACCGATCCCTTTGCCACCCGATACCAGTCAAGTTCAAGGCGAGATGCACGCCACCCTTGTTGATAGCTCGACCAATTCACTCGGCAGTGGATGGACACATATAATGACTAACTCCTTAGTCATATTAGCACGGCCGTGCGCTTTCCTTATCCATCCACACGAGGGCCCAAAGGTATCTCTCCTGTTATCAAGGAGGGGCAAATTCCATCTTGATTGTCATACCCCTGCCTATGTATCGTGGCATACCCAGTAGGCACCTTTATAACTACCCTGTTACGGTGTAGTGTTTGATGATACCGAAGTATACGAGTCAACATGCTGGGCATCCATGACAATCTCAAGTCTAAGAACCATATAGGTATACCACTCGAGACTATACGCTGATGGCGCTATAAGAGATAACAACTCACAGCATCTCGGAGTAGGTCTGTCCGACTGCCCATGTTCTCCAACATGCGTCCATCCGATTGGTTTGATATCTCTATATCTATGGTATGTGAAACATTTCCATCAACCAATACGTATGCTGATCAAATCATAACCGCTCCTCGTAATGATACGAATCAGGGACCCGTTTAGAATAAAGTCATATAACAATGTGTTTCACAATCAAGTCGTACCTAATGGACAAAGTCATGACATTTATTCAGGGAACCGATAAACAACGTTATCATATGTACATGAACAAAGACGTGGCACAATCATCACTATGATTGATCTAGGGCATATCCCTTTCAGTTGCCATTATTGAGGTTGGCGAGTGTGGCGACCCACATATTTATCACAAACTAATAGTCTAGCAAGACCATTAATTCATGATAACCATGCTGATCTGAACGTATTACTCCAACAATCAACCAAGGAGGATGACATTTGAAGTATACATCAAAACAGAGTGTTACAACAGAACAACCATTAGAGGCTGACATACATTCATTTCATACAGCAACCACACAGGGCTGTCAATGATTATTCCAAACTAACATTCCACATTAAAGTACAACTCAAAAGTTGCACTTAGCTCAATACTATAATCGTACATAAGGAAGAAAAAAAGCTATCAGATAAACAAAATACCCGTTATTATGACGTTGCCTATACGAACGTCATCTACTCGCTATTCTCGTATACGCAGTGACCCTCGGGGTCCTCCTCCCCCTCTGGGTAACCCTTAGCCCCTGTAGCTGCGATGTAGTCATCAAATTTTTCTCCATAGTTAGGATCTAAAAAGGGTATAAATATAAGAGTGAATACATAGTATTCAGCAAGTATAAATAGAAAAAAATGCAAGATGAATCATTCTGTGGCCTTCCCAAGATTCCAATCGCAACCGAGATACCTAGGAAAAATAATTTATTTGGGAGAGTTGATTTCTTTTTTAATTTGAAATACTACTATCACTTGGGTATGAGAATGGATATAAATCTCGTAGTCCCCACTCCAAGATACAGGCATGATACCATGATTTTAACCCTGCGCAGGGGTATACCACTTTACCCATAGCCGCTCCAATCATATTGAAGCTCAGAGCGTTTACATCTAATTCGTATGTACAATCTCCAACCTAGTAGGTTAAAAGTCATGGAGGTTCCCAACCATCCAACAAACTTTTGAACACACTGTTGATACCCCTGCCCTTGGCAGCAAACATCGCTAGCGTAATATATCGCCCTAGGTTGGTCATCAATCGATGTCTGCCAGATGGGTGGGAACATGTGCAAACATGCCACACTTCCCATCTTAGTTATCTAAATTATGCAATATGAAGAATGTACATCTTTATAGATTAACCTTCTCTGATTATCTCGTAAGACCATGGTTGATATACGGCTCAATGCTTAAATGATAGACTAATTATCTTATATAATATTACCAATGCATGGCATCGCCATCACACCTCTGGCTCTAAGTGATCCCATCACCCTGGATGAAACTCACTACTCTCATCTCAACAGTCCACACTTATTTATGAAAACAATATTTGAATGCAGCTACTAAAGGTGACCATATTTCTAAAATAATTGTATAATTAAAATATTCCAATTGACGTGATCAAATGATAACTTCCCTTGATATGGATAATAAAACATAGCTGCCTCTTCACTCTCTTGAGGATAAACCTCCGCTTGATTTAACACGTTTTCTGAAATTGCACAAGTTATTAAAGTTTAGCTACAATTTAATATATACACAGTGTGTGAAATTTGATTATTACTCTCATTGCTCACTGATGATTTATCATATGGTTTTCAAATAAAATCTACATTTAGAAGAAACTAAAAAACTTTAGTGCGCTACTAAAGAATGATTCAGTTAGGTGCAAACCTTCGCATCTAGGTTTACTTTCCCCTAGTGCTCGCTACCTTAAACGCTTTGTTTTTCTTTTATATCCACTATTCAGCAGCTTCTACATCTAACTCTGCCCTTTTATTTTCTTCCCGCGCTCTTCCCTAAGTGCTACATGTAGCAAATGCAGCAGCTCATAGCAGCAAAGCAGCAGCATATGGCTAGCAGTAGCTGCTGAGATTAGCAGTGCAGCGGCTAGCTGCAGTGGCAGCAAGCGGTACCGAGTAGCAGCAAGAGCGGTGACAAGCAGCAGCAGTGCACATGCAGTGGCGGCGGTGACATGTAGCCAGCGGCGGCGGTGACATGCAGCCAGCAGCGGCGGCGCGGCAGCAATCAACAGCAACGCCAAGGCATCTCTTTGCTCCCCCTCTTCCACTGCTCAACTCTGATTTGGCCCTTGATTTTCCCCCATGCATTTGGTTAATTTTCTCCGGATCTTCACCAGAGATTTTGAGGAAAAATAGTATATGCATGGGTAGGTCTAAGTAGAGGTTATGCATGCAGGGCATTTGGATGAAAATGCAAGATTTGAGAGAAAAAAAATTTACATTAGAACCTGGGTTTAGGGATTGGCTACAGGGAATGTAGATTGAAGCTTGGCAATAAATTCTTTGATGCTTTTGCTTGCTTCTTCCTTGACTCGACGATGGAACCAGCCATCCTCCTCCTTGCGCGTGCACCTGGATTCTCGGTGGTGGCCTTCCTTACCTAGCCCCTAGTGGCCTCTGGGCTTCGGCTCCCTCAGTCTCTGGTCACAGGGTTAGTGGTGCGGAGGTGAGTGAGCTGGGAAGATGAAAGCGAGGTGTGGTGTGAATGAGCCGAGAAAAGGAAAGTGGAATGGTGTGAATGAGTCGAGAAAAGGAAAGTGGAATGTGAATGGGGCATTTTTTGCTCGAACACTACGTATCCAACTAGCTACAGTGATAGGTGATGTGCTGGCTGAGAGTATGGTTACATGTGTTTAAGGTTTTCTGTATTCTGCAGCTATGCTGGTACATGAACTAAGTACAAAGATGAAATGGATACAGATGCTAGAGACGGGTATACCAAAGAAAGACATTGGACAGAGTGCCAAATTAAAGAGCCTAGTTTTGTCCTAGAATAAAGCTTATATAGATCATTTTAAGAGATTGATTAAGTTAAATTATTTCTATGCCTAAATGTTCCTATAGTTGAACTCATGTATATGAACTGATGATTTATGAGAGATGGATGAATACTAAAATAATGTAATCATACATATGGGTTTAAAAGCAAAACTTTGTTTTTCAAGCTTAATGACCGAGCTATGAAAGTTACACCTAGCTGATGCATATAAATCGGTGTGCCTCTAGTTTTTTAAAATTTATTTCGACTAGCTTGTTTTATCATCCTTTTAAAGAAAATCTCTTTTCTAATTAAACAAGATCTGATTACCACTAAGATTAAGGCTACGATAACCGGGTTGTTTCAGCGAGGTTGGGGGCGAAATACCAGGAAGGGGCATCACCGGTGGGATAGGCAACGAGCATGCTGCGACAGACGTAGCGCGGGCGTCAACGGGGGCTGTGCCAGCACCGACGGGGACGGAGCCGCGCACACGTTACATGTATTGTAGTGCTCTCGGATGCATACAACCGGTTTCAAAACCAGCAGAGCAACCAGTCTGGAACCAGTATTGTAGTGCTGGTCCTCAGCGGTGTAAACCAAAGCCACATGCGTGGGTAAAACTAATTCAAATCCAAAATCGAAAAGAAAACAAAAAAAAACATTATGACGTGTTTTCAATGTTCAGCGTATTTTTAAATGATTTTCACACACCCTTCTCATCACACACACTCTCCTCCTCTTGTATGCCAGTTAAAATTTATTATACTTAGATGGTTTGAGAGCTTAAAACGCTTGGTTAGACTTGGAGAGTTTTGAAACGCTTGGTCAGAATCGCGAGAGAGATGCACGCAGACGCAGAGCACCACAAACCTCACCACAGGGCCGGCCATGGGGCTGGAACCCGGCCCGGCCCCGCCCAGCCCGGGCCCGCCACCGCCCGTGCCACTCGCGGCCGATCCTTTCGGATAACGTCAGAACCTTTGCCTCCTGCCCAAAATGGTTATCGCGGCACTTGCTTAAAACGGCTGGTTGGCCCTCTGACCCCCAGGCCCCAGGCCCCCAGCGCAGGTGCTCCCCCATGGCGGCCGCGGGCATCGATTCAAGAGCCCCCATTGGCTACTGGTATATGCTGCCTTTTTCTTCCATTCAACTCGTTTTTTCAGTTAATTTACTTTTTTTTTTTTGCATAAAGGCCTCCCGAGCAACCTCAATTAGCGGTTTATTTCGCTTTTTCAATTTATAATTTATTTGTTTTAGATGTTCTATGGGCACGTCTTGGTTATTCATGTGCCTGCTGGGACCATCTGGTCACTGCTAGACCAAAAAACAGAGTGGGAGGCTACCGCGTAAAAAAATTCTCTCATTGTTACTGATTTCTATGTACTCCCTCCGTTTTTTGAAACATGTCACTGTTTATTTTTTAACACACGGTTCGTTGTTCGTCTTATTTAAAATTTATTACAAATATGTGAAAATATAAGTCATACTTAAAATACATTTAATAATAAACCAAGTCACAACAAAATAAATGCTACGTACATAACTTTTTTTGAATAAAACGAATGGTCAAACGTGTGTTCAAAAGTAAACAGTGACATATTTTTTTAAAAAAAGTAGTAGTACCTTAATGCTCAACGCTCTCGACTCCCGACCATATAAATCTTAGACAATAAGATTCATTCAACTTACTTATCGTCGTAAAAAAAAAGTGAAAAATGTCTTTTTTTGCAATGAAATATGCTATTTTCAAACATTTCAGCAATATCACAATATTCATAAAGTTTGTAGTGTTTTTTTGCTTTTGAAAAGCTATTGTGGAGCCTTCTCGGAGGATTTGGAAAGGGCTCACAAATTGTTATAGGACAAAAGTACATTTTTGTGGTTTTACCTCTAAAATTGTAGTGAAGTATCGGTTAGTCATTTATAAAATTTACTATTTTATATCTTCAACTTGTATCCATTTGCTCCACATCCCTTAACCATTCAAGATGTCATTAAATACTGAGGTGATCGTTAGTATTTAGTTAAATGCTAATATGGTGACACACATTCCTTTAAAAAATGAAATAGCATCACCTCCTCCCCACCTCTCTTTGAAAAACTCAACTTAAATTTTTTTTAAAGTTTTTCAATATTCAAACTTCAAATCTGAATTTTTAGAAGTCAAGAATTCAAATTGTGCAACTCAAAATTATGTGCTAACCTGCTTACTCACTTAAACTCTTTCACGAACCCTATCCCCTCGACTTACTAAGGAAAAGGGGGGCTTTCACCTCTTTATATGTGAGCTACTCCTCATGGATTTAATGATCCAGATGTAATGTTAGCAGCACCCAATGGACACTGATATCATATATGTTACCATTTAAAATCAACACTGCTAGCAGACGATATACCGTTCGAATTATATAGGTGTATTTCTTATAAAACACCATGGACGACATGGTGTGCAACACATGAAACAACTCATAAACACCACGTGAAACGCTTACGAAAAATCTATACCAAATGAAATGCATAAAACATCTATACCGTTTGCACGGTATATCGTTTATTAGTATTTCTGTTTAAAAGTATCCATAAATAATTGAATCATTTTCTAAAAATAAATCCCGTTACTATGGTGTACAACCTGAGACGACGAGGGCTTAAAATTTGTGCGAGGACAGTTCTATCAATTGCGCTTGGACAAAAGGCAACCGGATGGAGCATCTCAAGTTCTCAAGCCACCGAAGACCTTTATTACGCCGCATTGTCAACCGAGGGGCAATTCTGCTCCAAGCGAAAGCACCGGCGCAGCAACCCAGCGCCGCCCGGACCCGCGGCATCGTCGTCTTCCCCGAGACGCGCTGCGGGAACCGCGACGGCGAGGGCACTCTCGTAACTTCCTCCCCGCGCGCAGCCATGGGCCATGGCCCCCCGAGAGAGAGCTCCGAGCTCTCACTCCCACACATATAAAAATTTGCTCCACGCACACACAATCACAGACCCCAATCCGTGCGATTAAACTAGCCCCACAAAAAAAAAGCAGGGACTCCCGAAGCCGCCACCACTTCCTTTCTTGGGTTTGCTGCCCTCTCTCCTCTTCTTCTTCTTTTCCATCTCCTTCCCCTCGCCGCCGTAAAGAAGCGATAGGGAGGGATCGGTAGGTTGCGGAGATCGAGCGGGAAAAGGCAATCCGGTGTTCCTGCTCGTCGGCTGGAAAGCCTCCGATCTTTTCTTGGTGCTTGGGGTCGCTGAATTGGTGGATTGGTTCGGTTGGCTCTGTGTGCTGTCATGGCGAGGAGGCGGAGGTAGCGGAGTTTGGCCGTCCGGGTTTCTTGATTTGCTCATTTCCGGGGGAGAATTGGTGGGGGAGAGGTGATGTACGGCTCGCCGGTGTCGAAGGATCTGAACCTGCCGGTGCAGCCTCCGCCGCCACCGATGAGCTCGTCCGGGCTGCTGAGGTACAGATCGGCGCCGAGCACGCTGCTCGGCGAGGTCTGCGAGGATTTCCTCCCGTCCGGCCACCGCGCTGCCAGCCCCGACGGCGGCGCCGACACCGTCTTCTCCCGGTTCCTGGCCGACCATCAGATCCGGGACAAGCCGCCGGCGCCGGCGCCGCCTGCCGCCGCCGCGGCCCACTTCCCGGACGAGACGGTCATGGCCTCCCAGCAGCAGCAGATGATGTTCCACTCCCAGCAGCAGCAGCAGCAACAGCAACAGCAGCAGATGGCCTCCGTCGAGGGGCTCTACCGCACCGTGAGCTCCGCCGGGATGGACGCCGCCGCGGCCACCGCCGGCGGCGCAGGCGGCCTGATCCGCCAGAGCAGCTCCCCCGCCGGATTCCTCAATCATTTGAACATGGACAACGGTTGGTACTTCCTTAATTTTGGCCTTCTTTTGGTACTAGCAGTTGCCCCCTCTCCTGCGCGCTCCGCAGCAATTATTGCAGTTCTTGGCGAGTTCTTCCTCGAAACATTTCTATTTCCGGAACTGAATCCTGCGGCTTGCACTGTGCAATTCAGGGTACGGGAGCATGCTGAGAGTGGGCATGGGCGTCGGCTTTAGGAACGGCACTAGCGCCGCCGACTCGTCCGCCGCAGTCACCGTTGCCGGCGGCGGCGGCCGGCTCAAGGGGCAGCTCAGCTTCTCGTCGAGGCAGGGCTCCCTCATGTCGCAGATCTCGGAGATGGGCAGCGAGGAGCTCGGCGGCAGCAGCCCCGAGGCCGCCGGCGGCGGCCGGGGGTACATCCCCGGGTACCCCATGAGCTCCGGGTGGGACGAGCCGTCGCTGATGTCGGAGAGTTTGTCCGGGATGAAACGCCCACGGGACTCGTCGGAGCCCGCCCAGGTGCGCCTCCGGCCGCCGTGTCGTTGCCGCCGCCGCCATCTTCACTACCATTATATCCCCCCCGGCGGCGGGAAGCACTACTGAATTGGGAGTATGTGTGTGCAGAACGGCCTGACGCACCAGTTCAGCCTCCCGAAGACCTCGTCGGAGATGGCCGCCATCGAGAAGTTCCTCCAGTTCCAGGACGCCGTCCCCTGCAAGATCCGCGCCAAGCGGGGCTGCGCCACGCACCCGCGCAGCATCGCCGAGCGGGTAATAAGCCGGCCCTGCCCTTGCGCAAAATCGCTAATTTCCTTCCGCTATCATCAGCGCCGATCCTGATCTTGCCGATGCTTTGGCCAGGTGAGGAGGACAAAGATCAGCGAGCGAATCCGGAAGCTGCAAGAGCTCGTCCCCAACATGGACAAGGTACCACACCACTGCTCGATTGGCAATAGAACAGTGCATGCTTATGATCTCAACATATTTGGGACGCGAGGACCACTCCAGAATTAACTCATCCCGCAACCTGCACTACCATTTCCTGCAGCAAACCAACACCGCAGACATGTTGGATTTGGCTGTCGACTACATCAAGGATCTCCAGAAGCAGGTTAAGGTACGGATCTCATCCACAAATTAAATTCCTCGCCCGAATTAGCTCAGCTCTTATCTGTAGCTTAATCAGGGGGGTCAACCATTCCTGGCCACTGGGGTCGAAATCAAGAAGCCGCTTTGCCCTATGACGGAGGGCGAAGGGCGCCTCCTTTTTAATTAGTCGTATCCCAATTGCAATGATCCACACAGTAACTCGTCGCTGATCAATGTGTCTTCTTCCCTGAAGGTTTTGAACGAGAGCCGCGCTAATTGCACCTGCTCGGCGAGCAAGGACGAGCAGTACTCCGGCTGAGAAGCTCCAGACGCCGGCGTTGCACAAGACCTGGAGGCCTAATTAGGGGGGCACAAGAGATGTATAATTAGGCGTTGCACAAGATTTGTTTAGGTGGCCAAGAGGGATTGAAGATGTGTAATGATAGTTTCCATTTGTTGAGTTAAGATAATTATGAGTAGGAGCTTCAGGCTTGTGTGGCCAGGCGGTGTACTAGAAAGAGAGGGCAATGGAGCAGTGGCATCATCAAGGATTCAAGCAACCAAAAAAAAAAACGGTTTGGCTAAAACCCAGGCGACTGGGCTCGCCGCTGCGGCCGCCGACGGGTGGGCCCGGCGCGCGCGCGGCCGCGCCCAGTCGCCTGGGCTGGAGTGCCTCCCAAAAAAAAAAAAAGGAGGAAGAACAAGGGAGGGTGGTAGGGATGGGAGAAGAAACAACTGTATAGTTTTGTTGTAACTGTGCTGTATGTAACTACCCTGCATGCCCATGTCCGGTGCATCTGATTTTAGGGTTCATGAGACCGTTTTTTACCGTAAAACCCGTCGGGGCAGCGGTTTGGCGGCTATACGCTAGCCGAGCCGAGGGAAAATCGACCGGTTTAGGTCTCAGCGGTCGCTCGAAAACCGTATTTAGCCGGACGGTTTTGTAAAAATCCTGATCTTGGCCTTGTTTGTTTCAAATTAATGTAGCGTTGCGTTTTACTGTAGCAAATTTGTGATCCCCTCAAAATACGTCTTAATGAGTTCAAAAAATTATGAAAAAAATATTTTACAAACTTTAAGAAGTACTATTTAAAACCCCACAAGAATGACTACAAAACATTACATCATTTGGCTTATACAAAAATATCAAATTTTCATTTAATTTAATTTAATTTAATTTAATCTGAAACAAACAAGGCCCTTATCTCCATAGAAGTTACTGCTGCTGCTAGGACTGACTGTACCCACACCATCACTCACACCAGCTCGCTCACCAGCAGTAATAAATATACTCCGCTTGTCTTTTCGTTGCTTGCTTCGGGGTCAGGCCGTTTTACAGTGCAGGAGGGCATGAATGCATCATCCTCTGGGTGTTCATTCAAGAGGGTGAAAGGCTTTTTACTGGCAGAGGTCACCGTCCTTCTCCATCCTTGTTTTTTTTCTACTTTTCAACTTGCTAATGTGAGCGACCTGATCAGGTGTTCATACATTATTAATCTTGGGCTCGAACCGAAAGACGTACTGGATTGACAGGGAGATGCCGCGAGATCTCTCGTGCGTTTCTTTTCCTACGCGTGAGCTCACGGGGCGTTGAAGTAGGCTCAATGGTTTGAGGTGTTCCTATGCCGATTATTGGCTAAATTGGATTGAGCACGCAATTTATTAGAGTAATCAGACCTAACATGCTCTGAGTTTATCACCTGACCAACACAATTTTTACAAAGCAACTAAGCATTTGAGTGGATTCAATTAATTCAGCAAAAAAATTCCTGCGCGAATGGTTCTTTATCTCTTCTTCATCTACAAAAGGTCCTGTTTTATTCGCGGTTGGGTTCGGTTTTGTTCGACTGTACTAAAATTCATCATTTTTGTACAGACTATTCGGTGTAACTCTTTTAAAAAAATTTCGAAGCTTCGTAGGATTTCACAAAAATATATTTTAAAAAATTCTACTTCAAAAACCTATAATACTTTTCTCAACCAAAATTAATCCCAGACCAACATAACCGCGAAAAAGATGCTGCATGCATGTACGTATGGTATATATCTGTACACATGATATCCAGAGAGGATTCTAGTCTGGAAGGCTCTATGCCTGTGTGTGCGCAGTGGGAACCCTCCAAACTCCGAGTATCCGGGGGGTATGGCTCTCGCTATTTGTCCGTGCTCGCTTTAATCTTTCCAGTAGCATCACTGCGTGAGCCATCAAGGGAAGGGGGAAAGGTTGATGGCACAGTGTGAGGACAAGAGAGGGATGTGCGTCCATTGTGAAAGCAACCGCATCTATCTGCTCCGTTTCACTAGGCACAGAAGTCATCGTTTCCCTAGGGTGCCGAGAGCAGGGGGGAAGTGAACAGAGGCGTCACGGTGGCTGGCTCGTGAAACAGAGAGGGATCAGTGGAGGGCTGGTGTCCTGCCGTTACCGGGCCCACGTGTCAGTGGCCGTAACGGCGCTACCGTCATGGCGGAGAATTCCTGCGGATCAATGAAACCGGGTATATGTTCAATGGTCGCTTCATTTTGGGATGGCGTGGTAACGGTGCGGTGGGTGGAATTTGTGGCACAGGACATGTTTGGTTCATGGTCTTTAATGATTTTACCGATCTATGGTCACGACCAATCAAAGATATGACCATTTCTCAGTGATTTTGCGTTGTTTGGATCTAAGCCAATGAAGCTTCTTCAAGTTTGGTAAGAAAGGTGGTATGTTTGGTTTGTTGCCAATGCAATATGCCAAATGTTTACTTAGTCAAATAAAAAATCATAAAAAAAACTCAAATGAAAACTAAAAAAAAAAATATATATTTTTTGAATTTAAAATTTTAAAACATATCAGAACAAGAAACCATTTAAAATAAAAATGAATTAAAAATGAAAAAACCCAAAAAAATAAATAAAAAAAGGATCGCTCAGATTTTAGATGACTTATAAAATTTGATCCATGCAATTTGGACATTGTATGTAATATATAAAAAAAAATAAGAAGTATAAAATCAACTGAAATAGAGCTAATGAGCAGGCTAGCTAATTGTTACTACTGCACCTGGCTGAGTGTGGCTGGCAAGTGGGCCAGCGTGGCTGATGGCAAGAAGGCGCGAGCGGCCGATTCCAGCCGCCGTTGCCTTCGCACCGTTGGGCGTTGAAAAAATTAGCACGGCACGTTATTTTCCTCGTCTTTCGTTCACTGCGATCTAGTGAATAGTAAAAGCTAAGTTACGAGGACGCGCCTTCATTTTAGAAGGCTAACGACGATCGTGATCGATCATGTCCATACTCCGTAGCGAGGAACTGTAAATAAAAGGACAAGTAATTTGAGAACAGGAAATGATAGAGTAGAATTTTGGTAGTGAAAATGGTAGGAATTGTAAATATTTGAGATTTAAAAGTGATAGCGCATTAGATTTGGCTTAGTGAAAATTGGATTGTCGTTGGGAAGGGGAATTGCTATAGGAGGTAAATAGTGTTGGAAAAAGAAATGAATAGTGGTAAGGGAAAAAAAA
The DNA here is from genome assembly GCA_005191435.1 of Raddia distichophylla. NCBI lineage: Eukaryota > Viridiplantae > Streptophyta > Magnoliopsida > Poales > Poaceae > Raddia > Raddia distichophylla. The sequence continues at coordinate 3,965,678 of SPJY01002222.1, read as the reverse complement.
TGGGTAGTTGTTGGGTATGTGTTGTTGTAAACCGAAGGAGGTAAGTTGTACAACATAAATTATTACCCAGAACCTACTCGTAAAGAAAATGGTTTTTGAACTATAGGAGTATCTCCAATGGGGACAACTCAGTATGCTATAAGGAGTCCACATCATCCTTTTACTTATGTGAAGGAGAGAAGGAGAGGAGAGAGATAGAGAATAGCTCAGAGCCAGATTATAGCGGATTATAAGGTGCATTGCACCTATTAGAGCATCCCCAGCAGCCCCTGTATTTTACTGTTGCTACACTAATACGGAGGAGCTGCTGCATCCAGCCGTGGTCTTGGTCCCCTGTTTCCCGCCAGAAAATTCAAAAATTCCCTTGTATGCAGCTATCAGCAGATGGAGGCCAGTGATGGAGGAGCTGCTGTCCATGCTCTTACATATGGGCCCATATTGATATTAAGAGGCAATGATATAGCAAATCCATTTAATATGTTATATACAATTTATTTATAGATGATTTGGAGCTTTCTTATAGCTAATAGTTGGCTCTACCATTGAAGATGCTCTAAGAGCATTGTCAACAGGATCTCTATATTTTGTTCACTATCCCTTCTCTAAATCACTATTCGTTCCCAATATTTCTATAATTTCCAGCAGAGTCTCTATCTCTGGATGGGTATAGGGACTAAAGCCCAGTTCTTTTCAGCTCAACGACTTATCTACGTTTTGAAAAGACATATGGTTTGATTTTTTTGAGTCCGTTTTTTCGCTGTTTTGAAGGTAGATCCTGACGCTTTAAAAATCAAGTCAAACGAAAATGAATCCGAATCTCGAGACTAAGGCCTTGTTTGTTTCAGATTAACGTAGCGTTGCGTTTCGCTGTAGCAAATTTGTGACCCCCTCAAAATACGTCTTAACGAGTTCAAAAAATTATGAAAAAAATATTTTACAAACTTTAAGAAGTACTATTTAAAACCCCACAAGAATGACTACAAAACATTACATCATTTGGCTTATACAAAAATAACAAAATTTCATTTAATTTAATTTAATTTAATCTGAAACAAACAAGGCCTAACTCGAGAAGCTCTCGAAGTTTAGTCATTTCAGCCGTTCAGATCAACTCAAAAGAACAAGGCCTAAGATTATACGCAATAGTATTTTAGGGAACGTTTTAGAGAATCTGCTAGAGATGTTCTAACTCAACCCAATTTAGTTTTAAAAATATAAACCATATGAGATTGATCCTCTTGGTGTTAAAGCTACGTTAATTTGGTTAATTTGATATTTGGATAATGGATGAGACTTTTGACATGGGCACCAACCAAATATATAAATACAACCAATCGCACCGATTTGACATGTGGTCAAACTCGGGTTAAGGGGACAATTCAATAAATGTCCAAAATTTGATGGGTCATCTGATATATACCATTAATCTGGATGTGATGTTTTTTGCCACTAAGTTCATTGTTTCTTCTAAAATATATCACTTTTCATATATTTTGTTTGAATTTTAGCAAACAGTGAAATGAAATGTATATTGTGCCCTTAGCTCACTTAACCCTCCCCTTCCAAGCCCCCAAGTTATATCTCCCCGTCCTCGGGGGCGGATCCAACCATAGGAGCTGGTGGGGTCTCGGCCCCACCTAAAATTTTAGTCCATTTATACCAGATTAGAGTACAGAGCATATTCTTGATATTTTGACCCGTAAATGGGGCATATAGGCAACCCATTGTTGATGATTTGAATATTCAATGGATGTGATTATGAAATATTGTGTTTATTATTGCCATATTCTTATAATTTAACTAGTTTGTGGCGTATTTTGGTCAATGAAAAAAAGAAGATTTTATACCTGCCCCAACTATATTTTTATCCTGCGTCCGCCACTACCCGTCCTGACCAAGCGGTGCTGGCACGTTAAACCGGCTCAGGGGCTAGCATTGTCCGTCTGCCACGTGCTGCGGTACGTGAAGCTGTTGCTAGCGTTGCACCCGGAGTGGCAGGGTCATGTCGCCGCGCTATCGCTGGCCGTCGACTATCTCGATATCGGGGGCTCCCGGCGTGGCGGTGCAGCGAGGCATCCAAGCAAAGCATATACGCCCACTAATTGCAGTCGTTATTCGTGCCAGAAATCAACGGCTTTGAACAAACAATCTTGAATCCAATCATCGTAGCAACCTATAGCTCGATGGACACCTCGTCCTAGCTAGGACTCTAACCGGTAGGGATGCAAATGGGCCGACCCTAGAGTCATCTTTAACCCTCCCTGATTTATTTATTTGTAGTAAATAGATAAGTAATCAAATTTTTAGTACAAACAAATAAACTAGAGAGGGCCAACGGTGACCCTTGGGCCAACCCATTTGCATCCCTAGGGCTCTTGTCACTGACCAGAGCACTCGAGGTGTGGCTGGCTCGCCGGCCGAAACCGAAGTTGACGTCGGACCGTGGTGGAGGGGAGGGAGGTTGAGGTAGAGGCAAAATAGGCATTTTATCTTACTGTTTGCTAATATTTAATCAGAATATTTAAAAAGCGGTATATATTGAAAGTTGCAACAAACTCGGTGGCGAAAAAGTATTACATCAAGTTAGTGGCATATACTAGACCCATAAAACTGAGGGCGGTTCTACGTGAGCAGGGCATAGAGAGCCATAGTTTAGCTATCAAATTAGTGCAGTTTCATATACATGTTTGTTTTCCTTAAAGGTCAATCAGTAGTACCAAAGAACAATGTGTATATATATACCTCTAATACATACAAGTATATACATGTGAGATCTACCTGCCTCCACGCCACTCGATCTCTCAGCAGCAGCACGCGACGCGAGCACCTGCAGGCTGGATGCCGATGGCGCCGATGCCGTGGGCGGAGCAAAAAGGCAACGTGCGCGCGTGGTCCCCGTCCCAGGCGAAGCGCAAGTGCGGAACGGATCCCCCATCCCGTCCAGCTGTGCGGCGCGGGCGCGTCTCGCCTCCGTTCTGGCGGCGTTTGCCGTGGGCTCCTTGGCTCGCAGGCTCACTCACCGTCACATGCAGGGTTTACGAAACGGCTGGCTCCTCCGAACCGTCTACTGCACGGAACCGGTTAACCGGCGCTTTGTCATGGTTTTGACCCTAAATACAATTTTGAATTTTACCAAAAATTGTCCGGTTAACTGGCGGTTTGTCGTGGTTAGCCGTTCTTTTTTGGCTAGTTAGCCACGGTTTTGATGGTTTTGTATTTTTTTTTAACATAAAATCACATGAAATGATGATGAAAATTTTGATTTTTAAATTATGTTTAAGCCAAAGTGCTTAGAATAATTAATAGTATTTTTAGAAATCTTATACAATTTTCTAATTCAAAATTTATTCGGATGAATTTCAAATGGTTAGCCTCCGCGGTTTTACTAACCGTCCACCCGCGGAGCACGTAATCCGCTGGTGGTCACGTTTTACTGCTCTATGGGAGAGGCCGGCTACACGGCTAATCGGGTTATTTAAAGTTTTCAAACAGTTAAAGTATTCTTTCATTCATTTACGCTATTTGTTTTTCGCATAGTTTGATAGTAGGAGATTTAGTGATTTCGTATTGGAAGAAATATTTACGTACATAGACTGGCAATAGTCATATTTTATCAAAAATTGGCCGGTTAGCTGGCGGTTTGTCGCGGTTAGCCAAGGTTTTTGGCTAGTTAGCCACGGTTTTGATGGTTTTGCATTTTGTTAACACAAAATCACATGAAATGATGATAAAAAATTTGAATTTTTAAATTCTGTTTAAGCCAAAGTGTTTAGAATAATAATTAATAGTATTTTTAGATTTTTTATATAATTTTCTAATTCAAAATTTATTCGGATGAATTTCAAACAGTTAGCCTCCGCAGTTTTATTAACCGTCCACCCGCGGAGCACGTAACCACCGGTTTTGTAAACCCAAGTCACAGCGCCGCTGGTGGTCACGTTTGACTGCTCTACGGGCTACACGGCTAATCGGGTTGTTTTAAAGTTTTCAAACAGTTAAAGTGTTCTTTCATTCATTAACGCTATTTGTTTTTCGCATAGTTCGATAGTAGGAGATTTAGAGATTTCATATTGGAAGAAATATTTACGTACATTGACTGGCAACAGTCATATTAAATTTTTATCGGTTGATTGATTCGCTGTTCATTTTGCTAGAGATTTGGCTTTTGGAGTAGTCAACGGTTGTTTAGTTTGTGTTCAATATTTTACGCTTACTTCGATAGTGGAAATTTAGTTATTTTGTACTGAAAAAACATATATATATGCATGGTTACATTAATTTTTTAATCTTTTATTCATTAATTATTGTTTTAGATAGAAACCTGATTGTTCATTGATGTTTCCTTTTTTAAAGGAAGGTTAGATTTAAAATTTTGATAGTTGGTCTGATTTCATAATTTTTAAATTCCTTCATATCTCAGAATTTTAAATTCGTCAATATTTTAAATTTTAAACATGCCCATGCTTAAAATTTTCCAATTCAGCAAAACTCAAAATCTAAGAGCCTGGTTAGATTTTAAATTTGTTCAAATTCATTAAGATTTTAAAATTCAAATTTTGGTTTGGATTTTTATTCAGGGATTTAGAAAACCAGGGGCGAAAGAATCTTTTCGTAGGCCACAAACGATTTGACGGACGCTAGCTAGCTGGCCAAAAAATGGCATAGAGGAAAATAAAAATGATTGCAATGGCATACAAATCAGAGACTTCTTTGCAACGGTATAGAAAAATTCGAGCTTTTTTCGGCGCAAACGCATGGCTTGATTTGCTCCCAACCGCTAAAAAGAGGAGAAAAGCGGTTGGGGCAAAAAGGGAAGGGCGGTGATTCGGTGAAAGATGAAAGGTGAGTGAAAACGAGCTTCCATCACATGTGGCGACTCCCGATCGCCCAAAATGCTCATCTTTCCGACCCTGCCCACGCGTTCTTTCCCGGTTTTGCCCGGCAAGCGCTGCCCATGCATGCGAAGATGCCATGCACCTGGACCTATATGGCTTCCTTCAAGTCTGAATCCTCATGACTTCACGGGCCATTGTCAGGTTGCCAAATCTCTTATGTAGCTTGTTAAGTTTATGTCCCGAAGTTCAAGACTACCTCAATAAACTCTCGAAGTTCAATCATTTCAACCGTTGAGCTGTTCAGCCGTTCAAATCAGCTCAAAAAGAACAGGACCTTAGTTTGGTTCGGTTAGACCAATTTTTTTTTACATGCCTCAAAGGAGGTAGAGCATATTAATAAGGATAATAAGTATCGTCTTGGTATTCTAAATCTTGTCTAAAACGTCTACTTTTCTGAAACCGGAGGGAGTAATAACTTATCTATGTTTTGGAAACACATATGTTTTGAGTTTTTTGGGTCCGTTTTTCACTGTTTTGAAGGTGGGTCCTCACGCTTTAAAAAGCAAGTTAAACGAAATGGATCTGAATCTCGAGACTACCTCAAAAAGCTCTCGAAGTTCAGTCATTTCAGCCATTGAGCTGTTCAGCCGTTCAGATCAGCTCAAAAGAACAGGACCTTAGTTTGGTTCGGTTAGACCAATTGTTTTTTACAAACTATTCGGTGTAGTACTTTGTAATAATTTTTTGAAACTTTATAAGATTTTACTCGAAGATCTCAAAAATATTTTTTACATATTTTTTAAATTTTTTATACTATTATTTGATGTTTCTCATTCTCAACTTTTTGTAGAACCAAACCGAATTGACCAAAACTGTGAATCAAAGAGGAGACCGTGAAAATGCCGAGAAGTCAATATATGCCTTGTGAAATGAGCCTAGCCGCGCGAGTACATAGCAGAGAGCCAGAGAGTCAGCTGCCTACCCATGAATTTGTCAACCCGTTAAATATTAGTAGCTTGGTCATACGCATAGTCAAACCGTGCGATCAGACGCCAAGAATGCACTGTAAGAGCATCCCGGGAGGTCTTGCAAAACGCTGTTCATCCAATTTAGTGTAGGAGATCTGCTGGGTGAACAATATTTTTAAATCATATTGCATAAAGTGTGAAAAAAAATTTAGAGGATACGATAGACAGTGTTTCCTTAGCTAACTGAAGGCTGCTGCAGGCATATATGGTCCTTCCTGGTCATGGGGCAGCAGAGCAAGCAGACTGCAGGCATGATGCCTTTGTACGTTGCCACTGCCGCTTAATGGAATAATGGATCATTAGTAGTGCATAAAGCGGAAAAGGCAACGGGTGATGGGGTCCCAGGATGAAACACAGGAGCCCAATCAGCCCTGTGCCGACGACACGACAGGATGACAGGGCAGGATCCCTGACGGTCCACATCGATCGCGGGAGCCAGCAGCGCGGCGCAGGTGATATCTTGTCACGCGGCCGCCGGCCGACCACCGGCGGCCACGAGCGAGCCTGGGCCTGGCCGGTGGCCGCTCGTTTCTTGGCCGGAAGGGGAAGAGGAAAGGGAGCCTAGGGAAAAAGGGCCATGGCTTCATGGAGCCATGGGTCACCCACCCGAGACTCGTTAGACTCGTATCGTCGTACGTGTGGTGGTGTCTCCACAGTGGAAAGGAGCAGCTTCTACTCTACTCTAAACTCTGCTCTGCTCTGCCCTGCCCTGTCCCCAGCCTGCCTCAGTGCTGCACTGCACCTGGACAAGCATGGAGAGTCAATCGAAGGTGTGAGCACGCGCACTGGGAGAGATTGGCCGTGAATTGGAACAGTGGGAGAGGCTGATGTGGCCACGAATTTCGGTGGATGGATCATGTGGATCGCCGCAGTTGCGTTGCGCCCGTCGGAAGCGTCCTCACGTACGATTACGAACGAGTTCGGCCGGGAGATGATGGGCAATGAGTATTTTTGCACCGCGGCCGCAGCGTGCGTCCACCCTAGGGTGCTATGACCATAAAAACAACAAAAGTTCTTTTTTTCCCCCTTAATGGTGTTTTATTTTTAAAAAAATTAGGCAAACGTTTTATGTGGATCGGACAGGTTCATGCACCATGCGAGTGCCCATAAATTTCTCCGAGCTTCGGTGGTGCCCTAAAGTTTCATCGGTATTAAACCAAGTATTATCAATCTTTCTTTAAGGCTCTGTTCTTTTGAGCTAATCTGAATGGCTGAACAGCTGAACGACTAAAATGACTGAACTTCGAGAGCTTCTCGAGGTAGTCTTGAAATTCGGATCCATTTCGTTTGACTTGCTTTTAAATGTGTTAGGACTCACCTCCAAAATAACGAAAAAACGGACCCAAAAAACTCAAAGCATATGTCTTTTCAAAACGTAAATAAGTTGTTAAACTGTTAAGCCGTTAAGCTCATAAGCTCAAAAGAACTAGGCCTAAATTTCATCAATAGCTTTTGTAAGTTTCATGAACAATCTCAAGTTTCGCTTGTAGTTAGTCAAAGTTCATTGGTCTTTTTCTAGTTTCATTAATGGTTTTTCTTGGTTTCAGCCGCTAATTTTTTTCAAGTTTTATTAGTTTTTGCCTCTGTTTCATAAGTGTATCAAGTTTCATCAGTACGTTTCACAGGCTTCTTTAGTTATTTTTTAAGTTTTCTTGCCAACCTTGCCATGAACATCTTGCTGGGATGATTCCCACTCGATCCAAGGTGCTCGCCAATTAAATAGGTATGCAGATGTTAACAGTACAGTACCACAACTATAAATATGTCAAACGAAAGGTAGCTGCATTTTTATTGTTTCTACCCTGATTTGAGCCTCGGTGATGAGGTTCTCTACCGTGATCCTTCTGATCTTGCCTGTTATCGGTGGTTTTTGAATCCTTAAAAAGAAAAACCCAAAATACTAGACTTTTTAGATTAGATAAATTAACATTTCTTTCCAAGTTTCTAAAACGATTTTAATCAAGATGGCTATACATTCATTTACCTCGGCAAAGACAAGCTTCACCGGTTGCTAACAAGGCAACACACATAGTGTCGGGGATAGAATTACGGCCCATTGCCATGGCCCACTCCCTGACGGCCCAGTCGAACAGCCGACCAGGGCCCAGCTCCCTGGAAGGTTCTATCTGGCCCATATGCACCCTGCTGAACAGCCTCCTGGCTGGCACGGTGCGTAACGGCCAAGGAATCGTGTTTGAGTCCTACTCGAACAAGAGTTCTGCACGACTACGTGAAGACCCGGACGTTGGTTTCCCGGATTGGAATAGAAGTCGTGATCCCCAAGATTAGGAGATTACCTTATCTACCGTAGGTTGTATTTGGCATGTATGAGTTCGTTGCGATCTCGTAGTTAGCCCGGCCCGATATTCCTCGGTAGGTCGGTTTGCTCCGTACTATATAAACAAGACCCCTACGGCGTGTAGAGGGGACTGGACCTAGCTTTTTAGCATCTGGTAGACACCTGATCATAGCACATTGCTTCCTGCACACCATAATCTCGCCGAGACTTGTTCGTCTCGTCGAGCCACCTCTTGTATTCATCTCTGATATATAAGAAAGGCTGGACGTAGGGCTATTATCTCTCCCGAGAGGTCTGAACCAGGATAAAACCCCTGTCTCCTGTTCGTTGCTGTTCGTGGTTGTTCGGCGTGTCTCCTATCTCACTTCTAAAAAACCTTGGTTGACTTGGGTCGATATCCCAACCGTCGACACATGGTTTATACCCAAAAAAGGTCATCATTTGTCGGCACGCCCTAGAGATCCCCTAAAGCTAAATTGGGATGTTGAGGCAACATTCATCCACTGAATGGAGACGGGTCCATAGGAAGTGAGAGCATACAAGCCCTAGAGATCCCCTAAAGCTAAATTTGGACGTTTTTGTATGTGCAATTATTTTTAACTATTTATACAACGTGGCATCTTAAAAATGAATGTATTATGAATGCCAGGAGAGCTCTTGAACTTGCTCTGGATATATATATATATATATCACGGAAGCAAAGTTTGTTATGAAGACAATTTTATTCGTCTTTCTATGAGGATGAGGGTAAAGAAGATGGGGTTAACGGGCCGCAATCCTCAATTTCAAAGATGGCGATGATCGAAGGAAAGTTAAATGCATATAATACTTTACAGTTAGGTCTTTTAAAAAATTTGTTAATTTGGTTGTTGCCCTTTGGCCTCACTGTAACACGATGTTTTGCTTAAAAAATGAAATCCTTTTCTCTTTCTAAAAAAAAATCCTTATTTTTATTTACATATTTTTGGCAGGACGACGAAGGAGTCATGGAGGCAAAGTTGCACCAGTTAGCTCTGGCTCTCCGTGAGATCACTGTCACGAGATAGGGTTGCCATGAAGGCTGATGTGTGACTGGACAGGAGGCGCCGCCTCCGGACTCCGGCGGCCGCGGCGAGAGCGCGTCCGCGTTGACACGCCGCCCCGGTTTCGGTTGGTCGACACTCGACCGGCCGCCGGCCGGCCGATCAGTGATCCGTCCCCGCGGGGTCGTCGTGCGCCGCCTCCTGAAACCTTGGTTCAGGGACAGGGAGGAACACATCGGAATCGCGGCGCAAAGTCTCCTGGGTGCATTAAAAAGGAGGAGGAGGAGGAGACAGGTTCCTTCTCTCATCAGTTCTCTGATGGTGACCCAGCTAAATTTCTTCTCTTCCGCTTTGATGTCGATCCCCGATGTGCTGTAGTGCTCTAGTGCTGTGATGTTTATCTTGCTTTGTTCGACTTGATAAATAGTACATATACAGCCCACGATGGGATACATGTTTTTACATGCAAAACGTTTTTGTGCATTGCAATTACTCCCTACGTTTTTTTGTTTGACGCCGTTAACTTTTTGACACGTCTTTGACCATTCGTCTTATTCATAAATTTAGTGCGAAGATATAAAAAAAATAAGACATATTTAAAGTACCTCTATTGATAAAACAAATCACAACAAAATAAATGATATTTAGAAAAATAATCTGAATAAGACAGAATGGTCAAAGACGTGTCGAAAAGTCAAATGCGTCAAACAAAAAACGGAGGTAGTATTTTTTCCCCTCGAAGCTCTTAGCATCATTTTGTCAAAAAAATTTCAATATTCAAGCGTCCAAACGAAAACCCATAACCATTAGCATTGTGATTCACGTTAGCATATAATAGCGGCGTGTGCCGTGTAGGGGGTGGAAATGAGTCGAGCATGAGCAAACCGGGTTATCGGGCTTGGGCTCATTTTGTAAACGAGCTGGTTGGCTTGGCCTGTTTTCAAAGGCAAGTTGGAAATTGGGCTCGGTCCGAACTCGGTAAAGCTCGTGAGCTGTTTGAGGCTTATTCACCAAATCACCGAAATCAAGATTCAAGAACCCATAATCCCTATATTTCTGTTATTCCGTAAATCCAAACACACATGCACACCAACACTAAGCAAGTAAGCATCATCAAGAGCGACGTTGGGGGTTTGCGGCGCGGAAGAGATGAGAGGGCGATGTGGGGGTGGCGACACAAAAGAGGTGTGGAGCTGGCAGACTGGCAACACGGGGGAGGAGGTAGGGTGACATGATGGTAAAGGCCAAGGAAGAGTGGCGCGAGGTTGAAAGGAGGACAGCGTGGGGAATGGGACTGGCATGGGGCGACGGATTTGGCGTCGTACAGATGGGGGCTGGAGGAGCACAACAAGGAGGGGGATCAAGCAGTCACCATCGAGGCGAAAGGGGAGTCGCGATGGGGAGAGGGGATCTAAGGGGTGGCAACTGCGTACTCAGGAAGTAGGGAGTGGGGGATCGGGATGCTAGGGTTGAGGACAATTTGAGAGAGGGAGATGAGCTAAGGGGTGAGAGAGAGAGAGAGAGAGAGGGGGTTGGTGGCGTGGGGAGTGGGGGACTAGAGCATATGCACTAGCGGGTGGCGGCCTTGCGTTTGGGTTGAGGGAGTTGCTGTGGGTAGATTGAGATAAATCTAGGCCCTAGAATGTAGATCCAATGGCTAGGGTTGGGGTCGGCATGTGGGCCACAAGTCACAAACGAGCTAGGTCAAGCTCGGCTTCTGGTCGTTTTTGAACTGAACTAGAAAACATGTTTAAGTTGTGCTTGCTTACAAATGAGCCATGCCTAAGCCTGAGCTTTTTCTAAGTCGAGCCCGAGCTATTCGCGAGCCACAAGCTTAAGTTCTAGCCCTATCCGTGTATGTTGTCGATAAGGCACAATCAATTTTATTTTCTAACTCAAATCTGCCTCTTATGGAAAGATGCGTGGATCCAAGGGCTACATAAATTTATTGATCCCTCGAGTTTATAAAAACTTGATGTTTTGAACATTGGCGCAATCTTTAAAAATGCACCTTTCACTACTCACTCCGTTCTTTTTTATTTGACGCAATTGACTTTTGGACACGCCTTTGATCATTCGTCGTATTCAAAAAGTCTATGTAAATATCATTTATTTTGTTGTGATTTGTTTTATCAATAAAGATACTTTAAACATGACTTATTTTTTTACATGTTTGCACTAAAATTTTGAATAAGACGAATGGTTAAAGTCGTTTCCAAAAGTCAAAAGCGTAAAAAAACAGAGGGAGTATTATGCAAGTGTCTTTCGAAATGAATTTAAATGTATAAATTTCATCCGTCCAATTCAAATAGTTCAAAATTTATAGATAAAGTTTTAAAGTTTTACTTAGGACAGATCTAAGACCTCATGTTTTGAACCGGGCGACTAAAGAGGGATAACCGTCTGTGATTTATAAAAGGAGGTATGTATACATCCGAGCAAATTAGTATCGGTGCATGCTCCATATAAGCAAACCATAGAATACCAGTAGTTGCGTTATAATATTTTCTATAGACAACGCTAAACATACAATCCATAATTTCCACACTGTACATTTTGTGTACTTACATGCTTGCTCTACCCGTCTACTATACATTTGTCTCGATACACATCTCTTGCTCGTGTGGCCATCTCCTGATTCATGGTTTGAAAATCAGAACTTTACACTTGGGATTGAACATGGCCCAATTCCTCTGGTCATCTCCTGATTTCCATACGTTTCGTGCAAGGAAGCTTGGTTTGAATATATTTGTTTTTTGTACTTGGGTTTGAGTTTTGAGCCAGAGATTGTTTGAGACCAAGTGCACATTACAACTAACAAACATAAATTAGCAAAAATCATATGACCTTTGTGGTAATCACAGGCCGAATCCAAATCCGATTGCTAAGAGGACGTTGGGCCACATGGGAGTTTGGGCCCCCGCGAGTTGGGCTGGAGCGGCGCATCGCGGCAGGCTGAAGTTCTCGGGGGATGGAAATGGAATGTGGGCCTGTCATGAGAGGGCAAGACGATTACAAGGCCTGCCAGGCCCAAAATGTGACGCGAAGGCCTGGTAGGCCGTCGTGGGAAACGTGAGCCCGCACGTGCTTACGCGCGACCCGAAGCTTCTATTCAAATGCCCAGGCACTAATTCTGCCAAGCCTCTGAAAATGCTATTTCGTACATTTTTGAAGAATAATTCTGGTGTACAAAAATATTTTATATTTTCAAAACATGCATTTTCAGGTAGAACACTTCGTGTACTCCGTGGGAATTCATTTCGTACAAAAATACGCTTGCAAATACATTTGTACGACGGGTACGGTGGTTGGAAGTTAGTTGAAAGAAATAAATATTTTACACCAAAGAGAGAAGATAGAGGCCTCGTACATTTCAGCTTACCGTAGTGTAGCGTAGCGTTTCAGTAAAATTTGAGACTCTTTAAAAAGAGGTTTCAATATTATAAAAAATTTAAAAATAGTTTTAGGATTTTTAAGAGAAATACTAAAAATCTGAAAAAAAAAATCATTACAAATTACAACACCAAATAGTCTATATAAAAAAAATAAATTTTACTGAAACGCTACGCTACGCTACACTAAGGCCTTGTTTGTTTCAGATTAATGTAGCGTTGCGTTTTACTGTAGCAAATTTGTGACCCTCTTAAAATACATTTTAATGAGTTCAAAAAATTATGAAAAAAATATTTTAAAAACTTTAAGAAATACTATTTAAAACCCCACAAGAATGACTACAAAACATTACATCATTTAGCTTATACAAAAATAACAAATTTTAATTTAATTTAATTTAATCTGAAACAAACAAGGCCTAAGCTAAAATGTACGAGGCCAGAATGTGGCATACGTAGTAGCTGATGGGTGAGACAATAACTAATGTAGGAGAGAGTGGAGTGATATTTTAAATGAGAAATGGATGGTGAAAATTAGAGGGATTGATGTGGATGCTTTAGCACAGGATGGACCGACCAGTGTGCTGCTTTTTGAGCCCAACAATTAGGTTTCTCCAATTCTCAGGTATATTTAATGGAAAATTGCACTGATGCACATGGTATTAAAGTTAGACCTCTTGCAAAAATCACTATCCAATATCCATACGTCCATCCCCTAAATTTGGCTTAAGGGAGCATTTAGGAGAGCTATTTGACTTGAGGGAGAGCTATTAGACTTGCTTAAGCCTAAGGGCCCTGACATAAATCTGACTAAACAGTGATCTCTCTATTTATATTGAAATTAGACCGCTTTTCTATAAATTTTAAATTTCCATACGATATTCTTGTGTTCCAAACAGGATCTAGGAGGCTAGGATACCAGGTGGCACTTGCACCTCACAGTATCCTCGCTCTTGTTCCACCCAGAGCTTACACGTTCATCATCTAGGTTACGAAATATGAACATGGCAAAGTTTCTCGTGTAAGCGGGTTGGGGAGCTTTTAAGATCAAAATTTCAAACTGTAAATCATAATTCACAAATATTGGAGGGACCTATTGAGCTATTGCATAAATCCTTTCTTATAAATGGCTTGCTTGCCCCAAATATGTTACTAATCTATGGGCACTAGACATGTGAACCAGAATTCTGACATACGCTACATCACACTAACAACAATCAGTTGATGTTTTCTCAAAAAAAAAATCATCAGTTAATAGAAGATTAAAGTGGTGCCTTGGCTCAGAATTATACTAGGATCTAGCTGTACCTGCAGAGCACCCTGCATTTGAGAAGTCGATCCTGGACGTAGAACCCAGGCATCACCATGATCTTTACTTGAGAGGGGTTCTGAGACCTTTGTTTGTCAAGCTGGATTTCCTCCATGTAAATCTGATCGAATGCTCGGTTTTCCTCAACCCGCAGTATCATCAGCGGTGGGTTGAAGGACAATGCCAGCAGGTGGAGCAACCAGATGCATTTCGTGGCCACGAAGAAGCACTGCAGCAGCTGCTCCGCCCATGGCCACGACCAGTTCAGAGTGGACACGATGCAGCTCATCTTGTGGTCGCAGAAGCGGCTGAAGTCCTCGCAGTAGTACTTGGTGCCCTTCTTCAGGACCTCATTCCAGCTAAGGTTGCGCAGTGCGACAAACGAAGCAAAGTTCTCCTGGCGATCTTGCTTAGGGTCGAGACACTTGGGCGGGCCGTTCTTCTGGAATGTGCAGTTCTCAAAGTCTTGATACATCGCTTGGTTCATGAGAGCTTCGAGATGATACAATACTACTTTCGAGGGCTTGTCGGTGAGCGTGAGCTGATATGGTTGTAAGAGTAAGTTTAGCTTATCTGATAGCCCATTGTCAACATCCTCAACTTGTTGAATCAGTACCTTGCATAACTGTTTGATGGAAAGACGCGCCTCCGATACTATCTGCAAGAATCCTTCTACCATTACTTCATGGCTGACAGGCAATGAATTGTCTCTACTGACACTAACTGATCTTGCTGATCTCTTTGAGTGCGATTGCATGTTCTTCGTGCTCGTTGCTTGCTTTAGAGCCTTCTTAAGTTCTGAACAGTATGCTTCTAAGCTCACTAGCTTGGTAGTCAGTTCTCCCAAAGAAGATTTCATCTCTGTGGCTTCTTGCAGAGCGGCATCCCTATGCTCATTGGCCTCAACAAGTTCTTTCTTCAGAGCCTCCAATGAAAAGACCCCCCACTCCTTCAGAAGTTGTGACATATTCTCACATTCGATGGTGTTTGGTGACATTTCAGACTTTGGCTTCCTCTTTGACTTGGGTAAGAGCCATGAGAGAATGTGTGGCCTTTTTTGCCTTGTCCGAGAGCAGGCAGAGGGGTGGTAATTAGACAGCGGCACTCCACTGTTGAGGTTCTTCAGAGACTTGGCATCAGTTTCAGGGTCCCTACTGATTGTTGCAGGCTTGCAAGTGTTACACGTCGTCACAGCCTTAAGTTCTACCAAATCTGTCCTCCTGCTTGCCGATTTGAGGAAACTGTCAACAGAGAGAGCAGGCTGTAGGAAGGAAGGATGGTTTCTGCATGCATTTCTGTTCCGCATATGCTCGTTTGATGAAGAGAAGTGGAGCTCACTATTTGATGAAGAGAAGGTGTTGTGATTGTCAAAGTCTGAGAAGGCCACCTCATCTTCCTGACCTTCGTGGTCCAAACCAATGCCACTCCAGTTCTCAGATAGGCTCCGGTTGTCCTGGCGAATATAGTTCATTCCACCCAAGGACTCTTCATCATATGTCTAAGGGAATTCATCACAAACAATAAGTTCTGTCAACACATAAATCAGAAAGTAAATTTTGTTGGAATAAGTGAATTGCTCACCCTTCCCCATCAGTTTAGGCTTTTAGATGAATTGATCGGTGCATGCAACTTAATATGGTATCAGAGGCCGAGTTCGAATACTAACCAGCACACTAAATAAGTTTTCCACTCCTATTCCACGTCTGAGGTCTGAGGGAGCCTCCATGTAAGAGGGATTGTTGCAAGAAGTGAATTGCCTACCCTTCCCCATCACCTTAGACTTTTAGGTAAACTGGTCGGTACATGCAACTTATTAAATACCACTGAGCAAAAAGAGCATGACTCATGCAAGTTGACATTGTGTACCGGCAGGCAACAAAAATTTAGGTGTAATGTTTCAGTGGAGAGTTTTTTAGCAATTCAGTAGAAAATGGTACTACAAAGTATACTGATTCTGCGCAACATTGGGATAACAAACTACCAAAGGTCCATGAAACTGGGGAAAAAATGCATCTAACTGCTTCCATCGTCCATCCATACCTTCTTTTATATTTTCATTACAATATTAGTTACCACTTTTTGGCAAAAAGGAAAATCACAGGGGACACAAACACTTTGTAAAAATGCCAGGCAATGTAATTTTTCAGAAAATGAAATAATGTCCCCGCCTACATCGCACAGGTGAACACAGCCAGCCAGCCAATGTAATGCAGACTACAAAAGTAGGACAATGTGGTGAACTAATCAATATCAACACACTTAGACACAAATATTTCGCTAGCAAGAGTACAATTTTAAGTACAGAAAAATCAGATTATTTAATTCTTCATCATTATTGGTTTCTCTTGGCCTAGATGGTAAGTGAAACAGCTTTGACAACAGATTCACATTTTTAATCATGGTTGAGCAGACCTAAAATAATAAAGTTAAGAGCTTCCCCTAGCAAAATCTAGCCAGCATTATCATTTCTACCAAGGTCCACCAGTAAAGCCAGAACCTACTTTAGAAAGCAAATTGCCGTCATAAGGTGCTTAGCACGAAAGATTTAGCAACCTTACACAGTTACACTCCTTAGTCCTCACACAAAGAACAAGCAAATCATGCAGCAGTTTAGCATCAATCAATTGAAACATGTCCAAAATATGTAGCCTTGCAGACAAAGCATGCAAATCCAGCACTAAAGGAGCCACCTTTCGGACACAAACACACTTGCTCCCTAAACCAAGAATCAGTGCTACAACCGAAGGGATCACACAAGGTTGCAACTTGGAAGAAGGGCCAAGCGCTCATAAGCTTGCTCACCGGAGTAAAGACGGGGTAGTCCTCGGCGATTGCCGCGGCCGCAGCGGCGGCCCTGTTGAGCGCCGGTGACGCACCCGGCGGGAGGCGGATGACGGCGGGGCTGCGGCTGGCGCCGGCGTAAGCAGCGTACCCGCCGGCATTGGCGCCGGGCGCGCCGCCCTGCAGGAGTGCCGCATGGAGCGCGCGCAGCTCGGCCGCCTTGACGATGGCCGCCTGGAGGTCCTGCCGCGTGGCCGGGACCGGGATCACTTGGTGGGAGGAGGTGGCGGCGGCGGCATCAGCGGCCATGCCGACGGCGATGGCGCCGGCGCCGGCGCCGGCGCGAGGAGTGGGTCAAAGGCTGCGCCTTGGCTTCGGCTTTCTTGCAGAGCCGTGGTGCATAGCAGAGCGGAGGAGGAGGAGGAGAAAGGGAGGGGAGTCTCCTGTCCTCTCCTCTTCTTGGCCGTCTCGGGAGTCTGGAAATGTGAGAGGGAAGAAAGGAATAATGGCGTCTCGCTAGTTGCTTCGCTTGTCTCGTTTCAAAGGAGAAAGAAACTCACCGAGTGCATCTGTTTGGACGTGTATTCTTCCTGTGCGTGTGATACTGCACTGTGCTGTAGGCCCAGTTTTCTATGTATTATTCGGGAATTCCCCTATTAGGGGACGGGTATGGGGTGGATTGATCCCCCGCGGGGATAGAAATGGGGAAAATCTTCCCCCCGTCGGGTATCGCGGGGACGGGGACGGGTAAATTCCCTCCCCGCGGGGACTCGGCCTATACCCGAAATTTTTTGGGCCGTTGGATCCTCGATCTAACGATTATGATTTCTTCATATGTCAAACCCTATCTCCCCACTATTTTTCCTCAAGCCGCCGCCTCTGTGGAGCCTTGCTTTACTCCCTCCGTATCAAAATGTTTGTCACTTTTGACTTTTGAACAAACGTTTGACCATTCGTCTTATTCAAAAAATTAGCACAAATATGTAAAATAAGTCATACTTAAAATATATTTAATAATAAAACAAATAATAACAAAATAAATGATATTTACATAACTTTTTTGAACAAGACGAATGATAAAAAAATGTGCTCAAAAGTCAATGCCGACTTCTTTTTATGACCGGAGGTAGTAAATAATAGGGACCCTTGTACCGTATATTAGTTTTTCTAAAAAAAGTTAGAATACCATATGAAACATTGTACTGTACATTAGTTTTTCTTTAAAAAAAATGAATACCAAGGTGAAGAAAAATCTCTTCGAGGGAAAAAAAAAAGGAACGTTCTCCTCTTTTTACTACACGGTGCAACAACTGCTTAGAAACAGTGTGGTATTTGAAACAATTGAAATATTTCTTTCTCTGCATCAGGCAACATGTATCTATTGCGTTGAATTGGGTATTCCTCTTATGATCGCTAGTAGCTTAGGACATCTTCAGCAAATTCTCAATTTTTTTCATTGTTCTATCACTATCCACATGTCACCTTAGAAATGAAATTGTTTCACCATAATTTGGTACGGCGACGGAGCATGAGAATAGGGCATTTATTGGAGATGCCCTGACAACGCTACCGTTATGGCTAGGGTCGTTCCTGGGGCAGGGCAATAGGGGTGACCGCCCGCCCTGGGCCCAAGATTTCGGGGGCGGTGGGGGGGGGGGGGGGGGTCCCNACCTAGTAGTACTCGGGAGGCAAGACATGGACAACAACTCAACAAGCTTCTCTCTCTACAACAACTCGACTATGCACCTAACTCCTCGTCTTCTCCCCCACATTCCTTCCCTAAAATCGATTCTCAATCCACCGATCTCTTTCTCTAACCCATTGATTGCGTTTAATGGTGTTTCTGTTGGTGATTTGGGGAGCTAACAGTGGAATAAATTCCAATTGCGTTGCCGCCAGGCCGCTCCCCGCCATCTCGGTTTCCCGTTCAGCCGTTTGTGCAAGCAACTATAGCCCAAAGCGGCCACGTCTCCACGGTTCCACCGAGTCGCCGACTGGTCGCCACTATACTCCCTCAGTCCCTCGGCAGGGCCCTGGCCCCGGTCCCCAAGTGTGGGGGGGGGGGGGGAGCTACCTAACACCTAGTGGTACTCGGGAGGCAAGACATGGACAACAACTCAACAAGCTTCTCTCTCTACAACAGCTCGGCTATGCACCTAACTACTCGTCTTCTCCCCATGTTCCTTCCCTAAAATCGATTCTCAATCCACCGATCTCTTTCCCTAGGCCATTGATTTTGTGTTTAATGGTGTTTCTGTTGGTGATTTGGGGAGCTTAGTGGAATAAATCCCAATTGCGTTGCCGCTTGGCCGCTCCCCACCATCTCGGTTTCCCATTCAGCCGTTCGTGCAAGCAACTAGAGCCCAAAGCGGTCGTGTCTCCACGGTTCCACCGAGTCGCCGACTGGTGGCCACTGGACTCCCTCGGTCCCTCGGCAGGGCCCTGGGCCCCGACGGCATCACGGCTGCCCCGCCCCATCTGGCCATCCCTCTCTCTCCAGGTTGAGTTGAGTTGAGCACTGCACTTTTCAATCCTCTGTGTCGTGTTCCATCAACATCAA
Source organism: Raddia distichophylla (assembly GCA_005191435.1). Classification (NCBI taxonomy): domain Eukaryota; kingdom Viridiplantae; phylum Streptophyta; class Magnoliopsida; order Poales; family Poaceae; genus Raddia; species Raddia distichophylla. The sequence continues at coordinate 3,946,452 of SPJY01002222.1, read as the reverse complement.
GCCTTAAGAGATTAGGTTGTTTTGTTATTAAACTCACAATCTCTAATCTCTACTTCTTGCAAATATATTTTTCTTATGGCTATTTGCTTATGTCTAGACATTATTCTGGTAGCAAAAAAAATAAAAAAGGTAGATTATTTTTTGGAAACACAATGAGGAGCAATTAATTAGTTTTTTATGTCTAATGTAGACGTCACTCAAAATTTTTAAGAATTTAGTGACTGTTTGAGTAGAACCAGAACATCCTAATTTAGAACATATTATGCTAAAATATAGGGGCCTAATTTATTCTTCGCCCCGGACCCCCAAAACATTAGGAACGGCCCTGGTTATTATTGCAAAGGATCTGGTTAAAGATGCATAATGCTACATCTCATGCTTGATAGCTCGGTTGCTCTACGATGGACTAATTAGATCGTTGATAAATATCAACGGTTGTAAGAGCATCCTAGCAGACACTTGGTAACAACGTCCTAGTTTAAAACATATTATGTTATTTATATTATTTTAAAAAAAATAGATTTACACTTTTGGAATAGGCTAAAATATAGAGCCCTAATTTATTTTTCGCCCCGGATCCCAAAACATTAGGAACGGCCCAGGTTATGGCAGAGGATCCGGTTAAAGATGGACAGCTTGGTTGCTCTACGATGGACTAATTCGATCGTCGATAAATATCATCGGTTGTAAGAGCATCCTAGCAGACACTTGGTAACGCTTTTTCTGAGCTCGCGTGCACCGCATTAAGCTGGGCCGCTGGATGGGGGGCAAACCCAGGCCGAGCAGAACGATGAACAGGCAAACTAAACGGCACGGGGTGGGTCCCACAGGAGCAGTGAATTGATTGGCGTCACTGCACGGTGACCACCGATGCCCTTGACTTTTCAGGTACGCGTGCTCCAGGGATCATGGCTCCTGTCGTCTCACTGACGTCTCCCGTACCGTGCATGGTAGCATCATCGCGTCACTGCACAACTGTACACAGCGTACGTGTCACCGTCTTTTAGGGCTCGTATTAACCTTCTGAACAAATATATCCCTGGCCCTCGACAACGAGAATTGTTTCGATGGTAATGATCGAGAGACGAGACAACCGAACAAAAACAAAGGGTCTGACTTCTCATCAGACGACTATGACTTATTTATCTCTCGATCGATTTTCTAAGCCGTTGATCAAACACCTTCATATAGCATATAAAAGATCCAACGAATATCCACATATGTGAAAAAATTGACTGAGAGATAAATAAGTCGCAGTCACCTGATAACTAGCAAAGGTGAAAACAAAATTGTTTTACTAGTTTTAACTGTGAGAAACGACCTTATCAATTTCTTGGCCAACAATGGAGGAAGAATACTTGACTTTGTGCTTTTTTGGCTTAAACCTGCTTCTTATTTCGATGTAAAAGGTTGTAGATCCTTGTTCGAATGTATATAGTGGTCGATATATATATATATATATATATAGCTATTATCTCTAATGGTATGTCATGTCACTCAGTAATGGTTAGCCGTTTAGAAGTCCTCAAGCAACAAAATATGACGAAGAACACATTTGAAGATGAACTGAGTGTTTAAAGGATGAATCTAGCTCACAGGGGTGCTCGATCCCACTTCTTAAACCCTATCCAAACCTTAGATCAAGACCGAAACCCTGTGTACACGGGATATGTTGCCTACATATATATATATACACACACACACATACAGAGTTGGGCTGCGGTCAGTTGGGCCTCCGTCAGTTGCGGCCGTCAGTTGGACGTGTTCTACAAAATCTATGGTGAAATTCTTCGATCCAAATCATACATTTTGTTCATCTCAATAAACTCTCCTAGTGTACCAAATTTTACAATTTTTTGATTTTTTTTGCTATTTGTTTTGCATTTTTCAAAATCAGCTTAGCATTCTAAAGTATTCTGGACCGTCCATTTAGGCTGATTTGAAAAATGCAAAACAAATAGCAAATAAAATCAAAAAATTATAAAATTTGGTACACTAGGAGAGTTTATAGAGATGAACAAAATGTACGGTTCAGATCGAAGAATTTCAACACAGATTTTGTAGAAAATGCCCAACTGACGGCGCAACTAACGGATCGCCAACTGACCGCAGCCCAACTCTATCTCTAATGGTATGTCATGTCACTCAGTAACGGTTAGCCGTTTAGAAGTCCTCAAACAACAAAATATGACAAAGAACACATTTGAAGATGAACCGAGTGTTTAAAGGATGAATCTAGCTCACAAGGGTGCTCGATCCCACTTCTTAAACACTATCCAAACCTTAGATCAAGGGGAATTGCGGTGGGGAGAAGGTTTAATGCTCTTGAGGTTGCTAGAGGTGAGTATTGATGATAGTAAAGTGCTAACCATGCGTAGAGCTATCTCAAGAGTGGGGATCTGTTATCACCGTCATGAGCAAAATGAGGTAGCTCACCAACTAGCTCGCTGGGGAAATGAAGTGGGGATTTTTGGTGAATGGAACAACGAGCTGGACAAGACGTTGCCTTGCGGTGTTCATCGGTGGCTTCAGCAAGCAGGCTTTTTGGGCTTACGCGATGGGCTTTGGCTTCACGTGAATGGGGTGGAGTCTAATGTTAATTTCTCTGTAAAGGCTAGTCTGCGTATCCATGATCAGTAATAAAGTAATGGCTGCTTGTTGATCTCAAAAAAAAAGTAAAGTGCTAACCCTAGCTGGTTGGTGGGAGGGGTGTTAAATAGGTGAGGGCTTGTGCTAGTCGTCAGGTAGAAAATTTGTACTTGCATTAGACACTATGATGCAAAATGCTCCGATAGATAAACAACTCGAAATATTGAATTTCTAGACATTATGATCTCCCAAGTACCGGATACTCTGATTCAAATCACCGGATGCTCTGATGAAAATAAAATAAAATCAGAGGAAAGACATAGCGCATCAAATCCTGAAATTTCAGACATTCTGATGTCCCAGGTATCGAATACTCCAATACTTTAGACCAGATAATCCAATGAATATCTGATAATTAAAAAAAGAGCATCAATTTTTGAAATTCCGAATAGTCTAGTGTCCCTAGGTTATACTTCATCCAATGAGCACAGAAACATTTAAAATGATTTTTGTCACATCCCTCTTAGTAGTACGGCCTTTTTACGCTCAAATTTAAAACTTAAATACAAGTCTGGAAAACCGAGCTTCTTTTTTTTCACCTTTCGAGAGGTTCATGATACTTTCAATATTGTTGCCATATCGATTAAGCCTACTCATAACCTCATCTAAAATAATAGTCTAAATACCGTTTTGTCATTACTCACCAAATCAAGTTAAGGGTCTAGATGTACTTACAAATAGTGAGCTAGAGGAGGCACAACAAAATCTGGGTGCCACGGTGGAGATAAGAGAAAAGAGAGAGAGCTTACGAGGGAAGAGAGAGGATAGGTCGGAAATAAAATAAAATAGAAAAGGAAAATAAATAACATATCACTTGGACTATGACGTGGACGATCAAGCAAGCAAAGTCAGCCACGTCAGTGTCCATTACAAAAACTGCCGCCATGTCACCCTGAAACCACTAGTTGACCGGTCAAAAGACAAAAATGGGGCTTTTGCAATACCCCAGGGAGCCATCCCACTCAGTTTTGCACCACATAGACCAATTTGGTGCTCGAACAATAGTTAAGGACGAAATCGTCACATTTTTCATTGCAATAAGTTGAACCCCGATATTCAATGCTAGAAGTTGTGCTCCAAAATTATTTGAAGAAGCTACTCATGCAAGATGGGTGCTATCTCCAAGATTTAAAAACATGTCGGTTGAGATACATGCAAGTCAAAGTTTTAAAAAAATTTATATAAAAACCTTTTGAATCGTTTATGTTGAAAACATAGAAATGATACATATAGATTTATCTCAAAAATCACTTCGATAAATATCATAGTTTAAGTGGATTATATATATTTAAACTACAATAGCAATCGGTGCTCAAAGTTTTATGAAAATCATACACGTATTCGTATCGAAAAGCACTCTCATGCATGATTACATCAATTTTACTAAATTCACACGTATAAGTTACAACATCAATTCATATGTATAAATTAAAACATTAAGTAGCAATCAAGATTGTATTTTAAAGACTTTTGTGGAGAATACATCCATATCGAAATAGGAAGGGAACGGACGATGACGCAATAGTACATTAGTGCCGCTCCTACCTACCGGGTCTCAAACCAGGCAGAGACGTTGCAAGTTTGTGATGCTACGAAAACGCCATTAACTGGCACTTATCCTACAGGACAGGCGCCATTTATTACGATGCATCCTAAGCCCAACTCGGCTCCAGCGAATTAACGACGGACAAGCCGGTTGTTGTGGGCGCCCGGTACTGTAGACCCATGGCTTTTAAGAACATATATGTCGATAACTCTAAAACATCGTGTAAATTATGAGAGTGTAGCATAAATTATGAGAGAATGATAGATTGAATAGATAAGAATATCTTCATAAAAAATTCTAAATACAAAATCTATAACACTATTCACTGTAACTCTATCTATCTCTAAATGTTGTTCATATTTTACACTACGCTTTAAAAAACCCTCTCTTCATCAAACGCTCTATCGCTACACACTTTATTTTAAATCTTTCATCGTGGGTACTCGAAATGAAATGGAGTGAAAGAATAGTTGTCTGTTGTCGTGGATGCTTTTACTGTTCACTCACAGGCGCGCTCTCACTCTGCAGGAGCGACGACACTGGTCACACTAAGCCAGGACGGATGAAGCAGCAGCTAGCGATCTCCAGCTCCAAGATGCAAACCAAGTACATTTCCTTCTCTGTCATGGTTGGCACGAGCTGCTTATTAGGCTAGGTGATGGGCCTAATAAGCAGCAACAAAAGAATAGCTGTAGCTGGTACAGCGTTGGAGATCGAGACTCGAGCGTTGGAGCATGAGCATGTCTACTCTGCCTCCGATGATGATTCCATTTGGTTTGTTTGTTTAGCCCCAAAGTGGCGCGCAATGATACCGCCCACTGGGCACTAGCGCCTAGGGGGATGTGCCATTAGCACCGCTGTGCTTTTGCATGACTGTGGAGTTTCTTTCGTCATTATTAAGCATGACTGTTGTTATAGAACTGCATTTTCTCAGAAATATCATACAAAACATGATTTAATTTACATGTCATTTCAAAATACAATCTATTTTATAACCGTCATTACAAAAGGTTTATGTGATAAACCGATTGAAAATACGCACATTAATACGTCTCACGTATAAAAATACGATCTAACAGGTAGCCCCACATGCCATAATCTTTCCTTCTTCTTCCTCCCCACCTCCCCCCAACTTCGGCGAGGGAGCTTCCGAAGGAGGAGGAGGCGCCGAAGGGGAAGCTCGAGACACGGTTCGCCGGAGGAGGAGATGGAGGAGGTGCAGCCGGAAGCAGTGCATGTCGCCGGAGAAGGAGGTGCCGAAGGAGAAGCTCGAGACGTGAGTCGTCAAGAAGGAGGCATAGGTCACCGAAAAAAGGGAGCTTAAGATTCAATTCGCTAGAGGAGGAAATCAAGATGCGGATCGCCGGAGGAGGAGGAGATGGCGCGGGCCACCGGAGCGACGGAGGCGGAAAAGGCGCAAGCCGCCGAAGGAGAAGGCGGTGGCCCACAGTGACGAAGGGGGAGGAAGACTGACGAGAAGAGTATGGGACAACATATATTGTTCGTATTTTGAGTTGGTGTATGTTGGAAACCCTTAGTAATGACAATTTTGAAGTGAATCACATTTCGAAATGGCATCTAAGTCAAATCGCATTTTGTAACAACGTTTAAAAAAAAATCACAGTTATATAAGGACACCATACAAAAAAAAACCTTATCGAAATGGTATCCTAGCAATCAAAATGAGAGAAGAATTTTATTGATATTTATTCATATCAGCCCTATTGTCATCTTCCTTCTCTCCCACTACCAAGGATAGGTTCAAACTTCGGCCATGAGAGCATTGTCGCCAAGAAAACCCTAACTACTATGAGCTAGCCCAGCTACCCTGACTACTAACTACGGAACCGAACAGCCTAATTAGCTAGCCTTCTTCTCGCCCTGGCGCCAGGATGATGCTAGATTTGAGGAGGCTGAGAAGAGGAGGAAAGGATGCACACTTGGATTGGGGATGAGCATGGGAGGTTGGGTCTAGGTTTTTTGTTTTTGTTTCCACCCTCTGCACGAAGGGAAACTACGTGTGTTGTGTATTCACAAGTTATTAAAAGAGCTTGACTAAAAAAAAAGTTATTAAAAGAGCTAATTAGATAGATGCAACTACAAATTTGAGGATTCTAAGAAATGTCACTCCAAAAGTCTAAATACGACTATGAAACAATCAATACTAAAATATTGCCACTCCGCATAGTTTTTTTTTTTCTAGTTCACAAGTTCTCTCGCCTTCTACCATTGTACTCCCATCTTCACAGTCTATATTCATCAAACCTCACATTCTTCAACTTCATCTCTCTTCTCTCCCTTTCTCTTCATCTCCTTCCTCAACGGAGCCTTCTCTCTCCGTCCTCCCTTCCCACCTCCCTCTCCCTCTTGCTCCAGAACCCTCATGGCATCGCAGTCACACGACGACGGCACAAGCAAGGTTAGCGATGTGCAACTAGGGATAGAACTTTAGCTCGTGGCTTGCTCTAACTCATTTGTTTCTTTTACCTGGCTTGGCTCGAGATCATTTGAAAACAAGCCTAGCTCGAGCCCATTTTTCTAGCTCTATGGGCATTAGCGAGCGTATTTTTCTAGATCATGCTTCATCTAGTCCAAAAACAAGTAGCACAAAAATGTATATAAATATACTAACGCTGGACCACCCACATGCCCTAGGCCCACATCATACTACATGACCCGAGCAAGCCAACCTTTAATCTCTATGCAGTACTCACTCCTCATGCTCCCCTCCTTGTGCTACTATCCACCGCCACCTTCCTACTCCCGCCTGGCGCCGCCGCCTCTCTCTCCTTTCGACTGGAGACGCCGCCCCCTCCTCCTACATAGCCCCATGGTCCATACCTCCCTAAAGATCTAGCCTCCCACCCTAAGTCGTCCTAACGACAACACACTCTGATAGGGATGACAACGACAAGCTCAGGTCACGACGGTGACGGATCGAGTAAAACAACACCAAGAAGCTCACAAGTTGGCTCGAGCTTTTCATGAGCCCAAACCAAGCCAGCTCGCTATCTCGGACAAGACCAAATCAAGTTAGACCCGACTCGCCCAATCTTAGCTCAGCTTCACCTCTAAGGAGGACCGAGAAACCTAAAGAGGACCGAGGAGACAACCAGAGAGAACGAGAGAAGCTTGTGTTTGTGCCTGCCCGGGGCACCACAGATGCACGCGCCAGTGCCAGTGGGCAGCCTTTGCCAAAAACCGCAGCGGCAACGCAGCTGGTTGGTCGGGCATGCGGGACCGTGTGCAGCGCTGGCGTGGTGGGCAGCAGCGCGGCAAAGGCGTGTGGTGCGGCTTCCTTTTCGTGGCCCCCCGTGCGATCAAGACTGGTCGGGCCCAGAGGCCTGGAGGCAACCGAAAGGTAGATTCCAAGATCATCCAAAGCAGCGCAGGTGACGACGCCGATCGCCGATCGGACTCCATTTCTACGTGGGCGCTACGCTCCTGTCACCGCGTGTTCTTCCGCTTCGATGTTGGGGCCATAGAATGCCAGTTCCTGGGGCTGGGGCTGCAGCTCCCAGCAATTCGAGCTTGCCACAGTTCCTTCGCACCCGACGTATATACTGGCGCACAGTACGCCATTGCAATATACTTGTTGCCGATGCCGTATGCTTGTTTCATATGATATTTCGTAATGTTTTACGAATGTTTAATGCAGAGGTGTTCAATAACCTATGGTGTTTCATAATTTTAATCTTCATGTGCGTTTCATGAGTGTCTTATGTTTCAAACAGTGTTATATATCGTTGCGAACGGTATACCATGTGCTAAGAATGCTCTATATATGTAATATAGAAGCGTCAATTAATAAGTGCCTACATCGTGACGGTTAAACAGCTGAAGCAGAAACGGACAAACCTCTAATCCATTTTAAAACAACTGTAACAGATTCGTCCCTTCAGTTACTGTTAACCAAATTTCATCCAGTTTCAGTGGAATGGGTTTCTTTTTCTTTCAAATCTCGTGTCACCTCACCGCTTCTGCGGGAGGAGTTTGGAACCGCAATTACCAGGCGACTCAGAAATACGAATCGGGAGCTTGTCTTGGACCAAAAGGGCGATAGGAGGCCCAAATGATGGGGTCCAAGCTCAATAAATCTAATAATTTGCAAATAAACTAAATTCAAATTTCCTAATTGAGGGCGGGCAAGCAAGAATTACTTCACACTGCGAACTGCAGCATCAGCGGAACAGATTAACCACGTGGGCAATATAGTTACCACTTTATCCTCAGAAATTACAAATGTCAAATCCACTGCCAAGTAAAATAAATGACCTGCTCCATAGTTCATCTGAAAGACATGAAGCACCAGACATGAGATATATTCAGAATAATTGAACGAAACCAATCTGGCATGATAACATTGCTCATTGCTTCATGATTCTCGCACATGCCTTAACATGTGTATTTTCTAACATTTTGGAGCTGGCCCAACATTTCTCACAAATTTTTTCCCCAAAAATACAGATATGGCAAATTTAACTTCTCATTTTGCCACTACCTAGTAATTTTTCGTCAAGAAAAAAAAACATCCGTGATTGACTAATTTTAAGGAAAAAAGAACAAAAGGAAAAGAGATTAGTAAGTACATTTAAGTCATCATTTAGAAGGATATTCAAAATTGAAAAGGGGGTATTTGCCAGTAGCTAGCTAGTAGTCAGAACGGCTTAAATCATTGTCTTAAAATAATGATATACACCCAAGGTGGCAAAGGCCGTACCCACACTAAGTGGATCATGAAATATGGGTTCAATGAAGTCTTATATATATATAAGTTTCTACCACTTCTGATGATAGAAACATTATGGATGCTTAAAACAATAACACTATGAACCCTGTGAGGGAAGAATTGACGTTCGCCACCAAAAGCTAACAGAGAAACTAATAGAAAGAGATCTCACGTAATGCCACCATTTTGGTGGAATGTAAAGCAAGTCACCTTCCTCCAATATGCCATCCATGAATTCCAGACCTTCTGTCCTTGGAAACTCCTTTACATCAATGTTGTCAAGATCTACCTGCACAGGCATTAACTAGACTGACAATAGTATCATGAAGATCAACTATGCTTACAAATCTCCCAGTTGAAACTCAATTTCATAAAGCAAATGATAGAGCACAGAGCTTCAGGGCAGAGATATAGAAAAACATGGACAATTAGAAAGGTTGAACAGGAGGACCAGAAGATCTGATTGGAAGTTTGGAACCATGGCTATCCAAATATTGTTTATTAAACTTGGACAAACATGAACAGCTGGAAAGCAAAGTGAACAGGACCAGAAGATCTGACTGGTACCATGTTTATTCAAATATTGTATATTAAACTTGCTCACTTACTAGAATCCAAACATCAACGAATGGATAAAAAAGATTTGGGCATAGATGGAAGAGTGCAACTGCAAGTTTCAGGAAACAACGAGAAATTGGGGAGAAAATAGTTGTGCACTAGAAGGTAGATATCTAGCACTAATAATTTCTTAGCTGATATACTGTTCTAGAGTGGTCTTGAAAATGTTAATGTTCCCACTAAATATTTGTCAGAAATAAACTACACACCTGACTAGTATTGCTTAGCATAGTTTCTGTGTGAGGGTACAAATCCTCAGAGATGGAAGCAGGATAGAGTCTAATATACTTCCTGCCCAGTACCTGTCAAAAAAGTAAAAGAAATATCAGCTTTCACAACCCATACAAAGTCCATCACTATCGCTTACAGTCAAGATTTTAAATAGCAGGTAACTGAAGCATAGGTGTTTTTTTTATATAGCAGATAGCAAATATCAGGGATACAGCCGTACAGGTGGTGCTACATGCTCAGCTCTGCGGCATTGAACGATGAAGATATACTTTATCTTAAACAACAAGTCTAAGGCATAATAATTTGCATAAAACATGAACATCCAAAAAGTCGAGTCCCACATGTCTAGCATCAAATCATAAAAGCCACCACACAGTGTTTTGTTAATCAATCTTAATTATTTTAAGAAAATGGGAAATCAGCATTCCCTTCTTTCTTTGTGACTAGCATAGCTGGAATTTGTGGGAATGTAGAAAATAATTTGGGAGAACACGCTAACACATCTCAGTGGATTTAGTCCGTATGACCAAAATCCATTACAAACATGCATCTGCATGCAGCTAATTTGGAAACAAATTAAATATAACACGATATAAGAAAATGCTAACACATTCAGTGAATTAAATTTTAAACAGTGTGAATCACCAAAATGGCTTGGACAAATAGTGAATACTAGTGATTCGAGTTTTTTCCCCCTTTATGGATGAAAAGGGTTCATAAATGTCAAATACTATAATACATGAAGGGAATATTTTCACATGGACTTAAATAACCAGCATAATGATTTCACATAAGTAATCATGCAGTTTTTTTCTTATTTAATGTGTGCTATTTTTCTGAAATGGAACTCTACAACATCAATCATTGGAAACAAATTACTAAGTGAGGCATACCATTCTACAAAATGTTTAGCATGATAGCAGAAAAGATAATTATTAAGTGATAAGAAGGATTATTTATTTTCATCAGAGGCCTATTGTAAGTTAAGCGATCTGAATAGGTTGTTTGTCTTTTCTTTAAAAAAATGCAAAGGAGAGAAATGCAATGTACAAGAGGGAAAGGGGGAGGGCAAGAGAGAGGAGGGGGTAGGGGGAGAAAAGGCGACCTGGCCAAGCAAAGGACACAACGAACACACCAACACACTACACCTAGCACTAAAGCCACCCTGGCTAACCACTCCGTAAGGTGCACATGGAACACTAACCACCACCGCCAAAAGGTATGCATAGCCAAAACGCCAACCACACCGCTGCAGACTACGATGCGGGGCATGCGTAGATCAACTTAGCCAACAACCGCCACCGTCGCACCAGATGCTCAGATGAGACACGTCAGAAAGGAGGGAGGGACGTCTACCGTCACTGCCGCACATGATGCTTGACCATTAGCGTCAGAGACCGTCATCGCCAACCGCATCACAACACACATAATGCTTGGTGAAGATAGCTGCCGCCACCAGGTGGGATGCTTGGTTCGGTGCTCGACTAGCAAGTCGACCGTCACCAACTCACCACTGCTCAGGACGCCTCGCTGCCGCAGGATGCTAGGCCAGGGCACGAACCAACGCCCTCCAAGGCCACCACCCAAGCAACGCCAACACGGCTACACAACTAACAGATGGCCCATCATGGAAGAAGTCCACAACGACGCCATCAACAAGGAAGCGACAATGAGATTACCATGGCCACCAAGCGGAGGAGAGAAGGGGGACATGCTCCGCGTCAACACCGCGCCGTGCCATGCCGTTTCCATATGCGACTATCCCAACACTAGATCCGGCTGGCCCACCACCGGACGCAGTCACCAAGCTAAGGTGAGAAAAGGGGGAGGAAGAGGCCGCCGCCGTAGCGCCGCGATGGGAGGAAGCTCTGGCAGCTAGAGTTTGGTTGCTCTCATAGTTGCCCCACGCGAACGGCTCGGATGTCTCTTTTTTCAGGTGTATACATATGTCAGAGTTGGTTATAAGGTGTTTCTGTAGAATACCTGCCTGCTTTTTTAAGAAAACTAAATGTTTCTTTGAAGGCAAGGAGAACAGTAAAGAAGGGAATTAACTAAATGTTTCTTTGAAGGCAAGGAGAACAGTAAAGAAGGGAATTTGGTTCATGCATGTGCAATCATGAAAATTTTTCCTCAGTTGTTGGATAAGGGATTGATAATTTTCAAAATAAAAACGTCTATATTACACCCTGAACTATGGCCATTCGTCTGCATAACCCCCTGAACTACGAAACCAGGCATTCTAGCTCGCAAAACCAAAGAAAAGGTGTGAATAACCCCCTGTAGCGTTTTTGAGGCTGGTTTTGCGTACGTGGCAGATGAGGTGGTATACGAATCACAAATAAAAAAAATCTTCCTCTCTTCCTCTCCCCCCTCTCCTCTTTGTCTTGGCCCAGCACGCCCGCCATTCCGGCCTCCTTGATGCGGCAGCCCAGTAGCGTCACCCCTTCTTCCTCGCGCTGGCGGCGCCGCCCCCTCCATACGCCCGACAGCGGCCGGCCCTGCCCTCGTCCTTTGCGCGCCCAACGGCGGCCCGGCGGCGGCAACCTCCTCTTCCCCTCGGCACCCGACTCCACGCGACGGCTCAGTGCGGCTCTCGCCGACAGCACAAGCAAACGGGGCGGCCGACGCGCCGCCCCCTGCTCCCCTACGCGCCAGGCGCAGCGGCCCACACCGCCCCGTCTTCCTCGACGCTCCCCTGAACCGCCCCCGTCTCCTCCTCGTGGCTGGCCGGCGCACCGCCTAGTTCCTCCACGTCCGGTGCTGCCCCTCTCCACCGCGCTCCCCTGAACCGCCACCGTCCCATGAATCTTTTGGGCGTGGAGGCGGTGGTGGGAGGGGCAGGGAGGCGGCGACAATGGGGAGGTGCGGTAGACGGCGGCGACGTGTGGCGGCGGGGAGGAGGCGGCGGTGAGGAGGCGGCAACGGCGGGGAGGCCGCTGCAGGGAGACAGAGAGAGTGAGGTAGGGGAGAGAGAGAGGAGAGGGAGAGAACAGTAGAGAAGAGCGAGAGAGGGGATTGACAGTCGGGTCCCACCATTTTTAAAAATTGTGTGCTTATTTTTCTGACTTAATTGCCACCTCATCTACCACGTACGCAAAACTAGCCTCAAAACCGCTACAGGGGGTTATTCGCACCTTTTCTTTGGTTTTGCGGGCTAGAATGCCTGGTTTCGTAGTTCAAGGGGTTATGCAGACGAAGGGCCATAGTTCAGGATGTAATATAGACGTTTTCCTTTTTAGAATAATCACCTCACATGTTGCAATATTATCTATGAGACTATGAGGACTCCCACCTTCTCAAAACACCCTAAGTCTAATCTATCTATCTCTCATCCAATGATCTACATGGGACTTTTTATGTGACCGCACCTTTCTTGAAAACCAAATTTCGGAGATAAATTATTCACAATTTCATATGAACTATGGACCTTGAATAATCATCCATTCAAAATAACCATTGACAGAGAAAATATTAGATGTGTTCAAAGCAAAGAATCATAATACTTGTTTGCAGCAATACCAATTTGGGTACATCAACATTACTCAGAGTGACTAATATAAAATGGTATTCATGTGATACCTGAGCGAAAAGGTTGTGATGTGGGTCATGATGTAATGGTGTCACTGTCCCATAAGGGCCGATCCAAGCATTGAGAGATTGGAGTTCCCCGCCACCGGCATGACAGTACTTAGGAACGAATATGTCTTCACGGAGCTCTTTTATCTGCCAAATATCGTAAAATACAGTCCAATAACTAGATTCGTAGCTATTAAGTTTGCATATGCTATATGCAGAAGTAAAGCTTCTAAAGAATTATTCACCTGATCAAACAATGGATGTTGAGCTAGATATGTCAGGTTTGCAGAACAATCAGGTGACCACATTCTCTCGAGAAACTGAGAAAATGTTATAAGCTCCTGTTTCCACTCATTACACACATAATTTTTTCCAACCTGACACACCATTAGGTAATTCAGTGCACTGAACATATATAACAAAAGGGAAAATAATGGTTACGAACAATATAAAAAAACTGACTACAAACAAAGTAACTCTTGCAGACAATACAAAGCAGCAATTGCTTATGAACAGAACTTGATAACTGAACTATAATCAAAAGACAGGCATGTTTGTACATATCCTGAACAGAATTATATGCAGATGCTTGCAATATAGTCCCTTCATATCACAAAACTTGACGCTTTAATATACATCCAATTAAGTCATGAAACTTTATCTATGATTTTTTGTGAACTATTTAGATTAAGCATTTTAAAAAAATCCTACATATAGAATCGTCTCGAAAAGTAATATCATAATCTTAGTGGACAAACTTACATTTCAAACTGTAACAATGTCCAAAACATCAATTTTTTTGCGGTATGGAGGGAGTATATTAGATATTAAAATTGAAATTTGTTAGGATTGTGGTTTCCAACATGCATACAGTACTGGATGATAAGGAACATTCTTCAAACATACGCTTGTTACAATGATGGGACTTTAAACTCAAATTCCAGAAATATATGCAAAAAAGAATATTAGAGCTTTGAATCCACAACGTGAAGTTAACTAGAAAAGGGTACAAAGTGGTATTTGTAAAAGAGAGAGAGAGAGAGAAAAGGCACAAACAGAGAGGTAGGAGATGATATACGACATAAGGTAAAAAAAAATTAAAGGGATACAATAATCCTTCACAAAATAAGGTGAGTTTAAGTTATGAAGATCATCAAATTTTTAGTATATAAGCTAATTATTGCGATCGACCATTTTAATGTAGAAACAGATCTAATCATTTATAATCAATTTTCCGAGTGAAATGCCACATTACTTAGGATTTTCTATATTCTTCAATTAACAGCATTTTATTTGTTTAGTAGTATTGTATAAAAGAGGCAAAGTGGACTTCACAATGCAGAAAACTTTAGCTTTACAAAAATGTTTGAAGCGGTTTGCTACATGATAGGTCAGTATCTAAAGCAGAAACGTCTAAGTAATCACCTCAACAGGAACCGTGCGGTCTCCAGCTATCCTCTGTAGGTATTTTATGTCCTTCCACTTTGTCCTCGCAGGCCAATGGTCAATGCAGCCACTGAGTATAATAGGGTTCTCACATAAAAAGTAATCACGTATAAATGCCTCCAATGAAATGCATGATCGCCTCTCTATTTGCTTACGAGATAGGGACTTCACCGGCAGAACTTTGAGTGCCTGAAAAAAAATATCATTAAGAGCTGAGTTTTGCAGCAACAAAATATGTAATGAAATATCATCTCCAAATAACATGATTGACTGTATCCATATTCCAATCAGATAATTATCACTATTTGGAACAACATGCACTAAGTTCCCTTGACATAGATCCCAGCAACATGATTGACTGAAGCCATGTTCCAAACAGGAAGCTACACATCAGTAAAGAATGTAACTGTACCTAATTACTAGTATGCCTTAGGAAACCAAATGGAGATGTTCAGCATAGAGATTGATGTTGGAGATGCACATGTGCAAGCAGCAATGGCTGATGATCATGATGATACTAGTTTCGTTCGTATTATTATGTATTATTATATGCATTGCTTTGATTTTGCACTGTTTAATCCATCTTACAGGCTTCTGCCTTCGCCGTACCAAACTTTTATTCCGTCACTGCATTTTCTTGCACTAATCCAGAATTCTAGCACTGCATTTTCATGCACTAATCCATAATAAACTCACGGTCCACACATGAGTAAATATGAGATTAGTGAAACTTGATGCTGCAGCGCGCGAATGGCGTGGCGGAGGACGTGGGCAAGAAGGAGGTGGTGTTGGCGGCGCCAGAGTAAGAGAGAGAGAGAGAGTCGGGAGGAAGAAAGAGGAGAGAAGCTATATGAGCGCATGACATGTGGACCCATCAGTTAGGATGCGCATTTTGGATGTATTTTGATCTCGTATATATCGAAAATGCTCTGTAATGGCAGTTATGAAATCGACCTTGTTTTGTGATGTTATTTAAATGAATGCGCGTTTTGTAATGGCATTTATGAAAAATCGTTGTTCTATAATGACACCTATGCAAAAAAACATTGCTTTATTTTTATGCTGTTGTTTATCCATCCTATAGGCTCCTGTCTTCGCTATAAAATTTTATTGGGTAAAAAGCATATATGCCACTACAAAGTTATCCCTCGAAAAAATGCTACCGCAAAGTCACTTAGGTCGTACACGCTATTATAAACCGTGGAAACGTGCATGGATGCTATTATGGAGGAAGTGGGGATGTACAAAGCTCAAATTACATTCCACTATATGGTTTGACGAGTAGGTCCCATATTTCATATTCGCATCATCTTCTTCCTCCCAACTACTCCCATCTCCCCAATTCGCAACACGACGATTGCCAAAGTTGCCAACGTCACGCATGCGCCCACGAACCTCACTGGCTGGCGAAATGGCATGGTCGTGCCTAACGCAGATTCCCCGACGACGTTGTCTTGCCTCACGACACCCGTGATCCAGATCTACATCCCATCCTCAACACCCGACATCGATGGAGCTACGCCACCAAATCCTAGCACTGGCGACGCATCCCCACCCGTCCCTGGCATCAGTGGCATCGTGCACCGCCCGTCGGCCTCGTTGCCACCTGCGGCACCATGCCTCTTGTCCCCGACACTAGCCTCCCCGCGCTGGAGCCATGCATCCTTGACATCCCCACGCCGACGTTGCTTGTTGTTGACCTCACCCATGCCAGCTCGCCTCTCTGCTCGCCCCAACCGTTGGGGAGGAGTGCCAATAATCGTGCCTCCGGTGTCATTCAGATCTAGTATCAACATCCTGTTTTTCTAACTTTGGACACCGCCTGACGTGTTCCAGCCCCCGAACCACGAGGCAACCTCCTTGGCAATGTTGGCCTTACCGTCCGTGAGGACCGCGGCGAGCAGCATCTCCATGTAGTCGGTGGCCGTTGTGACAACGACCTCCGGCCCTACATGGCGGCAGTGCAGTGCAGCGCAGCGCAGAACATTTGAGGTGCTCTAGCGATTGACAATGGGGCTTGGGGATAGTTGGGACTTGGGAGAGGAAGAAGAGAAGTGTATGACATAGGAGACCCACCCACGGCCAAAGTATAATGGACCTTATACTGAACCGTACATTGAGCTCGTATATCCCAAAGTTCTCTGGCATCAATATGCGCGAATTCAATGGCGTCTTAGACTTTGTGGTCGTATTTTCGTTCAGGGCTAACTCTGAAATGGCATATATCGTCCTCCGCCACCGACTCTAGCCCTGCATTTCCTTGCACTAATCCAAAAATTCTAGCAATGCATTTTCACGCACTAAATGAGGAAAAAACACACAGTTCACACATGAGCAGATATGAGATTTCAAACGCGATAAGGCAGTAGAAATGCTCACATCGGCGAGGTCTCGGTTCCGACCGAGCCCTTCCATCCACCTCTCCACGTCTCCGGCGGCCTCCCCCGCGCCATCGCCTTGGCCTTCCGGGGCGCGGCCGGCGAGGACCCGCGCAATGGCCGCCTCGAGCTCCGCGCGGAGGAGGTCGCCGCCCATGATGAGGCCCATGTCGAGCGCGCGGAGCGCGGCGCGGCGGTCGTCCCCGGCGGCGGCGCGGAGCCCCGCGACGTGGAGGCAGGCGAGCGCGTAGGCGTCCCGCCACGCGGCGCCCACCTCGCCCCAGGGGCCCGAGTGCAGCTGCTCCCACGCCATCTCCCGCGCCGCCTCCGCCGCGCGCAGGTCCCCCGCGGCCGCCTTCTCCGCCGAGGCCGCGAACGCGAAGCCCCCCTCCTCCGTGATCTGCCGCAGCAGCGCCGCCCGCTTCTCCCCGCCCGCCCACGCCTCGCCGCTTTCCATCGCCGCCGCGCCGGGGGAAAAGCGCAGGCGCGCGCGTGGGAGGAGGAGGAAATATTTTCCGGGGACCCCGAGGCGAGGCGAGACGCGCGTGCCGCCTCACGCTGCGCTACTTTTGCAGGGGGTGAGGTGGAGGCGGGATATTTACGGCCGTGCCCTCGCGCCGCCCTCCAACTCGGAACCAGATATTTTTGGGGTAAGATATTTTCTCGGCGTGGACGGCTTGGTCGGTGAACGCGGGAGTGGCGAGGTGGGCCCTCCTAGGTTCGAAGATTGTTCTAGCAAGTTCCAGAGGTTGCGTTCCATGTTGGATATCTCACAGACATCAGGCCCAGCACCAAGGAGAACCATTCGTTCTAGAAAGTTCTCCCGTAGTTGCGATTTGAAATATCTAAGACCAAGCGGATTAGCCTATGAAGCTTGTAGTAGCAGGTTGCTTGATGATTGAGCTGAAGAATCCATTTGTTTTGGGCCGATCTAAACGGTTGGACAATTGAAACGACTAAGGCTCCGTTCTTTTCAGCATAATATCTTAACGGCTTAACAGATTAACGACTTATATATGTTTCGAAAAGACATACGCTTTATAGCCTGAACGATCCTAAAAATCCCTCGAAGGAGATAATAAAGAACCCAAAGCAGACGGTATTGTCATATCTCGGCGTGGACGGCTTGGTCGGTGAACGCGGGGAGTGGCTGCGAGGTGGGCCCTCCTAGGTTCGAAGATTGTTCTAGCAAGTTCCAGAGGTTGCGTTCCATGTTGGATATCTCACAGACATCAGGCCCAGCACCAAGGAGAACCATTCGTTCTAGAAAGTTCTCCCGTAGTTGCGATTTGAAATATCTAAGACCAAGCGGATTAGCCTATGAAGCTTGTAGTAGCAGGTTGCTTGATGATTGAGCTAAAGAATCTGTTTGTTTTGAGCCGATCTGAACGGTTGAAATGACTAAGGCCCCGTTCTTTTCAACTTAATATATTAACGGCTTAACAGATTAACGACTTATATACGTTTCGAAAAGGCATACGCTTTATAGCCTCAACGATCCTAAAAATCCCTCAAAGGAGATAATAAAGAACCCAAAGCAGACGGTATTGTCATATATGGAATATATCACATTAGATAGATATCATATTCATGGAATACGATTCACTTTCAAGATGCCTTGATGGTGAAATGGTTGACACGCGAGACTCAAAATCTTATGCTAAAGAGTGTGGAGGTTTGAGTCCTCTTCAAGGCATAATATAGAGAATGCTCATTGAATGAGCATTTTCCGTAGAAGTGTTTTTTGAGCCCTTTTTTTTTTGCTGCTTCGAATGTGGGTCCTAACGATTTAAAAAGTAAGTCAAACGAAATGGATCCAAATCTCGAGACTATCTCGAGAGACTCTAGAAATTTAATCATTTCAGCCGTTCAGCCGTTCAGATCAGCTAAAAAAACATGACCTAAAATTTCGATGACTTCTCGAGATAGTTTTGAGATTCAAATCCATTTCGTTTGACTCGCTTTTTAAAATGTTAGGACTTAGGACCCAACTTCGAGACAATGAAAAACAGACTCAAAAAACACAAATCATATGTCTTACTAAAACGTAGATAAGCCATTAAGCCATTAAGCCGTTAAGCTGAAAATAAAAAGAGCCTAAATTTCGATAGGTTCTTAAGATAGTCTTGAGATTTGAATCCATTTTGTTTGACTTTCCTTTTAAAGCGTTTGGATCCATCTTCGAGACAATGAAAGAACAAACTCAAAAACTTCAATGCATATATCTTTTTAAAACGTAGATAAGCTGTTAAGCTGAAAATAACATAACCAAAATGTTAGGTTTGTAAAGTCCAAATACTACTTTAAGCCCAAGCAGTTTGTTTTAATTGAAATTCAAGAGCTTTACCCGCCTTTAAAAATATTTGAGAAACAAATTAGAAAATATTTGGTTTAAAAAAGACTGTCATAAGCTACAAGTCATAATCAAACAAAACAGAAGCATCACACCTATACAATAGATACAACAGTGACAACTACGGTGTCACTTAAGTGGTCGAATGTCTACATCCTCCGATATGAGTTGCCCCAATGGACCGTTCGGCTCGCATGCCCTCCACTTTGGGGGAGGGTACGCATGAGGTTGTTTGTGTAAGGAGATATTGGAGATGGGAAGGAAGAGATAGACAAATACAGACGACATACGAGACCCATGGTAATATTTTTTTATTTATCTATTTGCTAATTGGATCGCCATGTCATCTGCTACATAGGCAAAACTGGCTCCAAAATTGTTTTGGGGTGTTATTTGCATAGGTTTTAAGAGTGTGTGCGGGTGTAAGAGGGGAGGATACCTTGTTTTACAATTTTATGGTTATGCGGATTGAGTGTGGGGGTAAAATAGATTTTTCTATTATAAAATATTCATATTTTTCTACAAAATATATAGGAACAAAATCATCGAGTGAATTAAGAAGAAAATAATTACAAAAATGTAAAACTATTAGCCTTTCTTTACTCATGTAGTTTCCTTGGCCTTGTTTTTTAAAAGAGTAAATTGAAGTGCATATCTCCAAAGTTGTTTTACTATTTCATTTTAGGTGGTTTACAATTTTTAAAATCAGATATTTGAAAGCACGAAGTTGCATTTTCTATTTCGTTTGTGTCATAAGTAATTTCTAAAAGGTGGTTTGATTATGTGGACTGCCACGTTATCACACGTGTGCCTATTTGACATTTTCTTTTCTTTTCTATCTAATTTTATTATATCCAGTTTTCCTCTCTTTCCTTCCTCTTCCCTCGCTCGGATCAGAGCACAGATTAGAGGGGAGGAGATTGCTGGAGACGTCTAAGAGGATCTTAAATTCTTAATCAAACTATCCATACAGAATTGTTCATACCAACTGGGCCTGGTCAATGGATTCACTCAACTGGGCCAAGCCAGTATTCCGAGTTAAGGAGCTATGGCCTATTGGAGAACCCATATTGGATCCAACAGATAGAAAGGGCCCGACTTACTTTTAAGCCCAGATGAGCAGTATTATTTCATAATTTTAGCTGATTTCCCAGACCCGGAATGTGGATTCAAGAATCAAGATACATTGAACCTGGACGTTTCAGGGCTTGTGTGTTCAAGCCTTCGGAGCAGGCCAGATTCAGCGAACCTGCCAAGCTGCTGTAAATGGAAAATTGGATACATAAAACGCTGGCGTATATCTTTTTTCTTGCACAAGAATGGATTGATACGTCATACGTGAGCTGTAAAAAATATATACAAGCCAAATGCTTTAGTCATGTTTGTTTTTTCTAAGAGCCAATCATTTTGAATGTTTCACACTTTTCTAATTTTTCTTTTTGAAGGTTTCTGTTGAAGCCCTTAAAACGAATTTTTACTATTTTTCGGTGCCATGATGCCACCTTACAAAAGTCCACAATTTCTTAGATTATTCATATAGATATAAAGAAGAAGCCTTCCTCAAAACTCAAAACAATTGTATTGTGTATCTCATAAGAAGGCGAAATTTGGTGCATGCCAGGACAAAATCCGGCCGTCGGTGTCTCGCTTTTGACGGACAAGGATACGTTCTGCTGAAAGTATGTACGTATAGCATAGCATCATCCCATCAGCACGAAAGCAAAAACAAAAATGATTTTTTTAAGACTAAAAAAAGGAGTTTTTAATCTGAAAAAAGGATTTTTTAAAGAGAGAGATTACTACAATTATGGAAACATTTTTTAGAGGGAGCCGCTGTTTCTTCCACCCGCCTCCGCGCTTCGACCTCGCCTTCCTCTTCTGTCTCGTCTCCGGTCTCCATTCTCTCAGCAGATGTGGGAATCCAAATCCCCCCAAGCCCAAACCCAGGCATGCCTACCTGATCCCGCCGCCGCCGCCTCCCGCCGCCGCTTTTCTTCGACGAGGTACGGATCGATCAATGCCTCGACCCGTCGGCTTCTCCTAGGGGATTCCGATCAGGGCCAGGCGCTGCGTGTGTTCGTGCTGGTCCGGGGTGGGGGCGGTGGTGGTTCTTTGGAGGGGGTTGGTTTCGTTCTTGTCGCTTGCCTTCTAGGGTTCTTTCTTGGGGTTGCGATGATCAGATACTCAGATTAGCCTGTCCTCCCCTCCTCGTGGCTGTGGGCTGTCGTGGAATCTGATGGCGCCGCGCACTCCTGATTTGTAGCGATTTTGGGTCAATGAGAGAGAGCCTTGGTTTGGTTGTGACGGACCGACGGCATGCATGGTCGCGGAATTGGATTGTGTTTAGAGTCTTGACCCCCGTATTGTAATGTTGAAATCTGTGATGCGTTGAAAGCTTCGGATTGCTGATTGCTTGCTCTGAATGTTTGCAATTCTAAAGTTATGGCGTGTTTGGTTTATGGCAGACGCTCGCCATACCAATTTTTTTGGCGTGCCATCACATTTGGCAGCCATTTGGTTGCTGCACATTGCTTGGCTCGCCCTGCCAACTTTTTGGCGTGCCAACGCATTTCTTCGTTGTGCTGGACCATTGGCGTGGGCGGCCGAATCGGCCGCCAATGAATTGGCGCGTCTCTCGCCAACGCGCCGGCCCAGTTGCAGCCTCACGCAAGCGTACAGGTTCATGCAAATCTTTAAAAAAATTTATAAAATTCATCTGGTATCCAAATTGCGTGAAATAAATTTTATAATTCATATAAAATCATAAGGAATCCATTTTAAATACTTTTGATTTTTTTAATTTTTATTGGCTATTTTTTATTTGGTTACAAACCAAACACCATGTTTTTTGCCATTTAATTGGCATGCCCTGGATTGGCATAACCATTGAATTGGCATGGCTATACAGGGCTACGAACCAAACACGCTACTCTTTTTAGTCTACTAGCTTTTCACTTTTAGAATGGATTTTGACCGTATGCATACTTTCGGCAGGTTGGTTAATTGATGTAATTACTTGTTTGATGATACAGGGAAACTGCGCGTGATGAGTTGATTGGGGTCATGTGATTGGATTTAGGAAGCAATAATTCCGATGGACCATTTTGCTATCCTTGCGATGGAGTTAGGCGATGCGTCGGACTTTGAGATTGATGGCATCCAGAACCTCACCGAGGATGATGTCAGTGACGAGGAGATCGAGGCCGAGGAGCTGGCCCGGCGTATGTGGAGAGATAAGATCAAGCTCAAGAGGATCAAGGAGAGGCAAGAGAAGCTTGCGTTGCATCAGGCAGAACTGGAGAAGTCCAAGCCAAAGAAGATATCTGATCAGGCCCTCCGCAAGAAGACGGCGAGAGCCCAGGATGGCATTCTGAAGTACATGCTCAAGTTGATGGAGGTGTGCAACGCGCGTGGATTTGTTTATGGGATCATTCCTGATAAGGGGAAGCTTGTGAGTGGAGCATCAGACAACATTAGAGCTTGGTGGAAGGAGAAGGTGAAGTTTGATAAGAACGGCCCAGCAGCAATTGCAAAATACGAGGCTGAGAACTCGATTCTGGTTAACACAAAGAGCAGCAGAAATACGAACCAGCATAGCTTGATGGATCTCCAAGACGCCACCCTGGGCTCATTGCTTTCAGCATTGATGCAGCACTGCAGCCCGCAGCAGCGCAAGTACCCATTGGATAAAGGTGTCGCGCCCCCATGGTGGCCATCAGCGAATGAGGAATGGTGGACTTCTTTAGGCCTTCCGAAGGGAAAGGCGCCTCCGTACAAAAAACCACATGATCTTAAGAAGGTTTGGAAGGTTGGTGTGTTGACAGGCGTGATCAAGCACATGGCACCAAACTTTGAAAAAATCAGAAACCATGTCCGGAAATCCAAGTGCTTGCAAGATAAAATGACTGCAAAGGAGAGCCTGATTTGGCTGAGCGTTTTGCAAAGGGAGGAGAAGTCTGCTCACAATATTTTTTCGAATAATTCTGCTCACGGTATTGACAATGGTGTATCAGGGATTACTCGCCATAGTTCTGTAGAGGACAGAAGTGAGGACACATTTTTCTCAAAAAAAAAAAGAAGTGAGGACACATATAGCAGCGGTGATGAGTATGATGTCGACCACTTGGATGGGCCTCCTCAGACTACATCATCCAAAGACGAGGAGGTAACTCATCAGCTAGCCGTGCAGATCAAGGAGGACTACGCCTCAACTAAACGGAACAGAAGATATCATGATAAGCACTCCAAGCAAGCGTGTCCTAGTAATGAAGAAACCAGTAAATCAAAAAAGCGAAAAAGATCTTCTGGTCGTTCTCCTGTTGCTGAGTATGAGTTTGAAGTTACTCAGCAAAATGATGATCAACCAGAAATTCTGAGCACTTTAAATACTGATATGAACAGAGTAAACCAAATGGACGTGGTGAGCATGTCTAACCAGCTGACAAGCCTCGACAATGTTAGTACAAGCGGAACTTTACAATACCAAGGAGATGCTCAAGGGGACTTCCTATCTCTTGGTGCTGTTAATAACTATAACTGTGACCAGGCTAGAAATGTTAATCTGTCCAACATTTATATGGGAGACCAGCCTTTGGCTTCTGAAAGTACCAATCAGACAAATCTGTGGTCTGGAAACACTTTTCAAGAGGATGTTGGTCTTGGACCTATTGCTTTTGCTTCATCACTTGATTACCAGGCTTCTGCTATGAAACAAATGGTACCTTTGTCTATGGATGATCATGTTCCTACCATGGGAACAGTATCATTGGCAGAGAACAGTTCTTATAGTAATCATATGACAGGCGGTGCGAATTCAACTTCTGTTGCTGCTGAACCGCATCAGGTCATGGGTGATCCTTTCTACATTGACCCTACTGAGAAGTTTGTGGGCACTTCTTTTGAAGGATTGCCTTTGGATTTCATTGGTATGAGTAGCCCGATCCCCAGCTTTGATGAATTGCTGGATGATGATGATTTACTGCCATACCTGGGAACATAACATAGGTGATTTTCTGAATTTTCCTAGCTATTTTGTTTCCTCGCCTTTTTAATTACCCAAAATTATTTTTTATCAACATAAAAATAAGGTAGGCATCAGGCAAGAAGCTTGTTCCATCTGTTTCTTATCAATTATATCTTACTAGAATTCTTGTCTACTCTTTCAAAAAAAATCTTCTTGAATTCCAAGATTCATAAATTGGACAGGTGTGGCTAGTAGATTAAAATAGGAAGACTATTGAGCTACGAAGATGTCTGTAAAAGAAGCATTAACTTTTTTCTTGTCAATTTACAAGTAATTGAGCTCAGTAGCAAGTTTTACTCCTCCTGCATCGTTGCACAAAATTGACCTGTGCAGTCTCCACTGCTATATTTTGTCTAGTGCATGTAGTGGTGTTGAGGATGAAAAACTTTTTACTCTTCATATCTTGTTCTTAGTTATCATGTTGCAGATGTTTATTTAGCTACCTTTGTAGTATATGCTAATCCAACAGTGTTCACCATTTAGCTACCTTTGTAGTGTATGCTAATCCAACAGTGTTCACCAGGTAATCACCGGTGTGCAGCGGTCTGCAAAGAAGAGTTGCATGACATGCTGGTGTGGTACTAGCCCTGCTAGCTACAGCTAGTGAACGGTTTATTGTTGCACCTATGCTGTGTAATTTCTGGGCACTCTTTTGACCTGCACTTAGATGCTTAGCCTGTAAAAACTCCTAGAAACTTGTGAAGCTGGGTAAGCTTCGCATCAGCTGATGGATTACATACATTTAAATTTCTACCTTCGCAGTAAGATTTTATTTTTTGCATCGATGCATCTAGAATTCTGGATGTATGATTTTGCATGATCATTGTAGCTCAGTTTTGAGACACAGTGGCACTACAGAATTGCCTGATTCTACATTGCGCCACAGCCTGACATGCACAGCAACAGCAGAGAACAGCAAAAATATCCTCCTGCTGGTTTTTACTCTCATTTGTTCTTTTCTTTCGATATGGCGTGAGCCATTTAAATATCTTTTTGAATAATATATGACTGCAGGAGTGCAGGGAAAAAAACAACAAAGAACATTACTGATCAGTGGCCACTCGAAATAGCTTGTATAGCTGAACATAATGTCGCTGGCAAGGGCAAAAGCAAAAGCAACAGAGCAGGCCAGGCGCCCAGGCGCCGTCGCACTCTAGGGCATGAACAGCTCGATGTTAAGCTTCGATGGGGCAGTGTACACCGGCCGGAATCCTTCGGCCCGTCGTCCCTGCCTCTCGACTACCTTGTCAGGCATAAGTGAAGCGAATGCCTAGATTTGCTGGAAACTATAAGGCGGCCTGTTAAGGGCGGAAATGCCTCCTTCATATATCCCCTATCTTATCACTATCCATCCACTCTACATTTACTTCTCTTATTTTTTATTCCCTACCTAGTGCTACAGTAATGTGTGAGGGGCTGTGTAGGTGTAGCGTTGGGAATACCCTAAGACCCTCTTTGTTTTGTGATTCAATTTAAAGAGCCAAAAATCAGTAGCATTAAAAAGATTTGATTGAGCCAAAAATTAGGAGCATTAAAAAAGTACGAAAAGTCTAAAATATATTGTCAAGATCTTTTGTAAAATTCTAAATAGTCTGTACGAAAATAATAAATCTTGCCTTGATCATGAATAAAATCAAACCAAACCGTGAAACAAAAACGACTGAGCTGCAGACAGAGTAATAGAGCCAGGCTCAACCTGTGTATTGCTACTGTTTTTTTTGAAAGGGCAGGAGAGCTGCCATTCATTGAAAGCAAGGAGTTACAAAATTTTGTTGGGGGGGTTACAAAGCGAACAGAAAATTAAGGTAATACAAAACGCGCTCCTGCAGCCGCCCAAAGCTGTAGCTCGTCAAGGAGAAGTCATCCCTCGAACGCTCCAAAGAGCGGAAAATGCGGTTGTTCCGCTCCAGCCAAATGTGCCAAATGGTTGCGATGACGACGGAGAGCGCCGCGCGCGGAGAAGAGGACGGTGCCGCATCAATCTCCCACTAGAGTGACAGGGATGCAGTAGCACGCCAACTTGCCAGGTTTAGGGCAGGTATGTTGAGAGCAGCTACCAGGCCCAACCAGACGAAGGAGCTGAAGTTGCACTGGATAAAGAGGTGCTTCGGCGTTTCCAGATTCCTCCAACAAAACGGGCAGAAGTAGTTGTTGGGTACATGGCTGCGCAAGAGGGCGTCCGCGGTCCACACCCGCATGCGCAGGAGGAGCCATGTGAGGAACTTGCATTTGGACGGGGCCTAGGCCTTCCAAAGCCCGTGGAGGGTAGGTGTCGGGCATCGTCCGATAAATTGCAGAATGTACGCCGATTTGACGAGAAAGCACTGTTCGCGAAGAAACGCCAGGAGACGATATCTGCATCCTGAGCAAGGGGCTTCAACTGATAGAGTCGAGTAAGCAGGCGGATGGGCTGGGGAACCAATTGCGGACTCAAGTTGCGCCGAAGGTCAAGAATCCAATTGCAGTTAAGGAGCGCATCGCTGACTAGGTGACCCTTTCTGGTGGAGATCTCGAAAAGCTGCGACGCAACCTCTTTGGGTGACACACCATCTAGCCAGCGGTCCTCCCAGAAGGAAATTTAAGACCCATTGCGGAGGGTAACAGCACACACTATGCGAAGCAGCTCACCGTTGGTTAGAGGCGAGGGGCCGAGGGAGTCGACCCAGGGCTGAAGCGGTGAAGTCTTGTTCAGCCAGAGCCAGCGCAAGCGAAGGGCGCGGGCAAAGCAGGAGAGGTTGAGGACCCCCAGGCCTCCAAGCTTAGAGGGGGAGCAGACTGTCTCCCAGTTGACCCTAGGAGCAGGTCCCTGCTCGGCCGACCCGCCCCAGAGCCAAGCCCTCCTAATCTGATCAATTCTCTTGAGGACGGAGGCTGGGGGGTTGATGATCGACAGGGTGTAGGTGGGAAGCGCTGTTAGGATAGCCTTAAGAAGAGTCAGCCGCACGCCTTTGGACATCAAAGGGCCCTGCCACCCAGCTAGCCGGTTGGCCACTTTATCGATGAGGAGTTGGAAGTGGACGTGCTTGAGCTTTTTGATTGAGAGCGGGATGCCCAGGTATTTGATTGGGAAGACCGCCCTGGAGGCAGGAAACTCTTGTAGAATGTCATCAAGGTTTAAGTCGGCGCATCTGATGGGAACTACCTGGGATTTGGCGAGGTTCGTCCGAAGGCCGGTGATACGACCGAACTCCTGAAGAATGAGGGCCAGGGCTGACACTTTCCAGCGATAACCCCCACAGCACTTCCACGGCAAACCAACGTAAGTCACTAATAAATTCTGGAGAAATTTTATGCTACACTGACATGAATATGAACCATATCCAATTTCGATAACTACTTACTACATTGACGTCGGTTTTCCTATGTCACCTTAATTTGTATTACAAGCTTATAGTATATACCGTGGGGTATTATCTGGATGAACAATTAAATATAAAAATATACCACTTTCATACTGTTCTGTCTG
Organism: Raddia distichophylla; assembly: GCA_005191435.1. Lineage (NCBI taxonomy): Eukaryota > Viridiplantae > Streptophyta > Magnoliopsida > Poales > Poaceae > Raddia > Raddia distichophylla. The sequence goes on along the minus strand of SPJY01002222.1, from coordinate 3,918,437 downwards.
TCGCAAAAGAACATGAGATACAATTTATCTGCAAATCTATTATATAATTCTGACAAGAGGCAACGGTTCATAACAACAATAATACAAAGTAAGAATAACCAAAAAAACAAACAAAATAATAGAGGAGGACTTCATGTTAACTACAGAATTAAGTACATATACCAACAAAATAGTCCATGCCAAAAAAAAATAGAAAGAGAGTTTGTATCAACAAAACAATAAAACGCAAATTTGAAATAAAAAATAGAAAAAAGGAGTTCACATCAATTGCAGAATAAGGAAACATAATATATATCAACTACAAAGCAAGACAAAGAGTCCATATAAACTATATTAAATTAATAAAAAAAAACGAAATTTTGGGATAGAAAATAATATGTACTGATATGACACCGGAAAAAAGAGCTTATATGAACTAGAAAAATTAAAACTAAAAAAAGTGCTAGGAAAATAAGTCCGTGCCCTATAATAAAATGAGCCTCAAACCTCAAACACATAGAAATACGAACGGACGACGATTGCATATAATAGAACTTGAACTCGAGACATCTGTCTTTGATACCATATCAAGGTGCATGCACCGTGCAGTTCACCATATTAAGCTGCATGCACCGGTCACTTCACCCAAAAGTCTAAGCTAATGGGAAAGGGTGGACAATGCACTAATGATTTTCAACATTCCCCCTCACGTGGAGCCTTCAAGTTTCAACACGTGGAAAATAAGAGCGAACGACAATTATGCCTATATCAGGGCTCGAATCCCCTTTCACATGGAGCCTTCAAGTCTCAACGCATGAAAAATAGGAGCGAACGATAATTACATTTATACTAGAACTCGGACTATATTACCCTTTTCTTAGATATAGACTATATTATCTATCTACTTATCTATTACATATACATTGCGCTAGCAAATCTACGCCGTGCTGACGCGGGTCCCTCGCCTTGTGGTTGAGCCACGTCGTCCGTTCAGCGCGATGGCTGTCCGATCGTGAGCGCTAGCTCAACCCGGCCGTCCGTTCAAGATTTACATGTAAAATGTTTTCGCTCGCCAAAAAAAGGACAAGGTGGGTTGGTTGCTCACTTAGTCACCGGCTCTATCTTCTGCTCAGCAGCCCACGGTTCAATTCCCAGGTCGCTCCGCTCTTTTTCCAAGTTCTTCCCCTTCCCTCTTATATCTTCTTTTTCTAGCTCTTTTGTCCATAACACCGCACATTCGGCGCTAGCTCAGCAAGTTGCTTGCCGTTGAAAGCCGCAGGAAGTCCTGGGTTCGAAGCCCAGCTTCGCCCTTTTTGGCCTTTTTTCCCAGATTTTCCAACAATGCTAAAAAAGGTAAAAAAAAAACACCGGTGAAGCTCAAACAATGGGATATTCCTTTGTATTACCGTGATATTAGGGCCAATCATTTATTTTCTTTCTTTCTTTTTTTTTCAGGACGCAAAAAATCAAATAAACAGAAAATCCTAAAAGGGTCAATAGTATCATGCTAAGGGTTCATTTTCTTTTTCAATTTATTTAAGATGTGGAAAAACAATTTTTAAAAAAGGACCAACCATTTTTTTTTCTTTTCAGATTTTTTAAGATCTTTTTTTAAGACCTATTAGCTTGTCGGCTTCAAAGCTATCTCAAATTTTTACCTCAATCAAACGATAGTATTAGATTCCAACACTCCCTCTTTTTCTTTTCTTTTTTTTGCAACATTAATCATGGCGCGCCGGGCGCGCCTACCGCCCTAGTAGCTTACACGTATGAAAACTTTATAAAATTTGAGATTGATCTGGCCGCACGAGCACATAGGACATACGAGTAGCTGGTTGAAATATAACTTTGGATAGAGTGTCTGATAGAGGAAAGGAATCTTTTAGAGTGCAATGTAAATTGTAAAGAAAATTTAGAGGGAAGGATAGAGGGAGTAGCTAATAGTGAAATAGAGGGAGGGAACAGAGTAGCATGGTATGGATGCTCGGAGCATCCAGCAGCCATTCGTCTTATCTCGTCCCATCAACGTCCCCAAACAAGTTGCCGATGTGATCCCCATCCTGTACCTCCATGGAACCTCTCCGTCCCCACGATAAAATTTTTTAAAAAAATAACCGGATCACATGTACAAACCAAAACACGAGCAACGTTGAAAGTTCACGTGAGACGGGCATGGAGTAATCCCCAAACCTAGAAATTAACGTTGAAAGTTGAAAGGTCTCGATCTCGCTCGTGGCGCCGCGCCCTTGAACGCCGCGCCGGCCGGAGGCGTCGAACCGCGACGTTGGCGCGCGCACACGCGTGCACACGTACGGCGGCGACCGGTCGGGCCGCGTTTCTTGATTTACCCGGTCCTCGATTGATCGATCGGCGAAACCGCGGGGTGAAACGTGCACCGCGCGCATCTGCGTGCAATGCAATGCCAACTCGTATTCGCCGTGCTCAGTTCATGCATGCACAAGTTGCAGCCTGCCTGGATCGAGGTATTTGTGTGCATGTAACGTGTGTCTCTACGAACGAACCTTCGTACGTTTATACTCCAGCTAATTCATGTCAACTGTCTGGATCGAGGCATGTGCACATCGTCGTCGTCGTATTATACGATGATGACCTGGCCGTCCGTTGCGTTCGGGAAGGTCAAATTTGTATAGGTGCACGTATATGTATGGCCAAGGATTTTTCAACCCTTTTTTTTAATTGGATGCCGAGAACGACGACTTGACCGTTAATATTTGCAGGTGCCAGTGCGTTTCCCTTCGTTCCAATGATCCAATCCCCGTTGTGCGTGAGAGAGAGGAGGCTTGACACTTTGGTGGATTAGTAGGTTGGGTCTAATTGACGAATGACCAGTGAGCGAATAATTAATTTCAGGACATATCAAAGCCATGAAACCACGTCCCAAAGCTCCACCATGTACACTTCTAACCCCTCTTCGACAAGATCTCCAATCACCTAGCTACATCGCGTGGCCAAATAGCGTCGAAGGGCGGCAAAATTACCCTGTTGAAAGTGGTTCTCATAGTTTTACCAACTTACCTGCTCTCAATCATCGCCCGCCTTGATCGGTGCTCAAACAGGTCGACAAGCTAGATAGCTAAGATAGGCATGGCTCTGACATGGAAGTTCCCACGGCAGCTAGCGGTCACTGTTATGTCAACTGGTGCATGGTCACCCCCTAGATTGCAGTGACCTCGGAGTCTCGGACCTTGACAAATTCTCGCACGCACTTTTGCTCTGTTGGCTCTAGCTTAGTAAAACCTCCCCATCTAGAGCCTTGGTCAAGGCGATGGCTACAACATCTCAAGAGACAACCCTCTTTCAAATGGCCATGGCCTTCGTGGTCAGAAATGGTAAATCTATTTTTTTTCTTGTTTGATGGGTGGTTGTCAGGCCGCTCTTCCAAAAACATCGTCCCGTGGCTCTTTCAAAGAACGATTGTTGATGCTCTTTTTACCAACAACTGAACTGTAGACCTCCACCGTCTTTTTTTTTCACCCCCGCTCCTTCGCGGATTTGTTGTACATCTAAACCTTAATTCTTAGGACCTGATAACATGGAGACTCTTCCAGGCAACAAATTTTTAGTCAAGTTGGTCTATAAACTGCAATGGGAGAGTCACCTCTACTCGCCCCTTCATACCCTCATCTAGAAGTTTTGGACGTCCAACAAATGCAAATTCTTCACCTGGCTTCTGCTCCACCAGTGGGTCCTCACTGCAAATTGCCTTCTTGGCCGCCGCCTTTCGAACTGATATTTATGTCCTCTTTGACGCAGAAATCTTGAAACTCCACAGCACCTTTTTCTGGACAGTGGTTTCGGCCTCAGGATATGGCAAGGTGTTGATAAACAGCTTCACATCACCTCTTTCAAGCCCTAGTAACTGGTCTTATTAGTCTGATTTTGTCAAGTGGTTGTCCTTGGACATCCGATTCCCGCTCCAGGCTCTAGATCATACGGGAGCTAATTTTGTAGTCCTAAGATTCTTTCGAATCTCTGGCTCGAGCGTAATGCCAGAGTATTCATCATCATCATCATTGAATGGATCGTGGAAATCTTTCTCAATCTTGTCCTCAAAGACCTTCGCACGTGGAAGAGGGCTAGATCCTCACTACATTTTGTGACATAGGTTTTGCTCCTTGCACTTTTACACCATGTACCCTGTTTGGCCCAACATCTTTTTGTACTTCTACCCCAAATTTAAATAGAAGGCAGCTTTCCCGCTCTTTACTTAAAAAACAAAACCATGTTACTCCATGCCACCACAAAATATTTGTAATGTTTTGAAACTTTATCTATAATTTTTTAAAACTTTTTTTACATATTGAGTACATAAAAATAGTGTTAGATCTTTATACAAAATACTTTTATAATACTCCCTTCGGTTACATAATACTTGTCGTTTTAGGTTTGTCCTAGGTCAAAGTTTTAAAACTTTATCTATAATTTTGTTTAAAACTACTTAGATTGTGTACATAAAATCCATATATATAAATTCGTCTTGAAAAATACTTTCACATTACCATATTTTTGCGGATTTTGTAAATAAATTTCATTACTAATTGATGGTCAACAAGTTGTATTTCGAAAACCGTATCAAACGTACAAAACGACAAGTATTATGAAACTAGAGTGAGCAGCATTTTGAGAAGATACTGTGTCAGTGTCCAAAACAACCAACACCCATAACCAGAGGCGGAAGCACAATTTACATACAATACGAATTAGCTACATACATGATGGCCAACGACTTGTCGTGGAAAGCGTGTGACACGCTTCAAACAATGGGTTCGTAGTCAGTATACACACGTACGTACAATAACATCCACATACGTACGTTCATATATCTTCGACCGGAAAAAGGAAGATATATCAAATCTAAAAAAGAAATTAAATTTCCGTCTCCGGCTGTTATATAGCAGCCATGAGAGCCCTATCAAAACGGCACAAAGTCACCACCAACCAGATTAACCCTAGCACCAAGCAACAAGCAAATCAAAGCGCGACGTAAGCTTGCCTTGATTCCTGGAGTCGGATTGATTAATCATCTACGACCTTGCCGGCATCAAAGATATATACCTCGACCATGCCGCGCCCTCAGCTCAAACCACCGAGCCTTCGAAGCTACACGAGCAGCACGAGCTGTAGCAGTAGCAGCAGCACTAGCGCCGCCGCCGCACGACCTGTCCTCCTCGGCTTGCCCTCCTCCTCGTCGTCGGCGTCGTTGCTCGCCGGCGGACTGCCGCGGCGGCTTCGCAGCTCTAGGCGGAGCGTACGGTGCGCGACGTCGTCGTCGTCGACGCCGGAGGCGCCGACGAGTAGTAGTACTAGTCGCGGAAGCGGCGGCGCTTCTTCAGCCATGGCGAGGGGCGGCGCGGCGGCGGTGCGCGTGACGGCGGTGGCGAGGATCAAGATCACCGTCGGCGGGCTCCTCAGCAACCTGAGGCCGTCGAGGGCGATCGACGACGTGAAGGACCTTATCGGCAGGTCGCTCTACCTCGAGCTCGTGAGCTCCGAGATTGACGCGAGTGAGTACCAGTTTGTTCTATCTTTTCGGATAGCTTGCATGCGCATTAATTATCATATGCTTTAATTCTGCATGGTTCTACTGCTACATATATATACACTCAGCTGATTAGTAATTCAGCATATGTGTGTGTGTGTGTGTTGTGTATTAATTAGACCAAATCAATTAAGGGCATATCACACATACATATGCTACTGTATATATGCATGCCTTGATCTAGAGACACAAATATATTCTCATGCGGTTTAACTATCCAATACTGATTTTGTTAAAGCTTTATGATTTATCCATACTAACTATTTTATTTGATCCGACGATCGATCTTTTACATAGTCCTATGAGGTACATAATGAAGTACCCTATAGCTATAGTTTGCTAACGAAATTAATGAAGATGAAACAAATATTTCTTAATGTGGTTTCGGAGAAAACAAGATGCACTGAAAGGCGTTGGCTTGCTAAGTGCTAACCATGCACATGTCTACCATGCATGCATGTTAATTAGCCCTTAAAAATTGTAACTAGCATAATGTGAACATGAGATAATCTAGGCAAGATACGTAGTACTTAGTCAGCTAGTCATATCCATGACTAATGACCGCTATTCCTACACAATGTTAGCTACGACTAGATGCGTTGAAAACCTGCTCGAAGCAGACCACTGAGCGGGTCGCGATCGTACTAATAACGTATTTAGTTGAGTACACGACCACCAATTAACTAGCTTCACATGTGTCGTGTTCGTATGTACGATCGAATCCATGGAGCAGATGAATTAGCTATCCTTGAAGGAAAGGCCAATATGAGACCGGCTGGTACAGCGATATGAAACGTTTTCCCGCCACAAACAGGGTCATGCAAACCCATCCTTAATCTTCATATCTCTATCAGTCTTTCGCTAGGCATCGAATAATGATAATGAACCAAATTAAATGCACGAGGGTTTGAATTAATAGGCTAGCTGTCCTTGTTAATTTGTTTGGCATGTCCTGCAAGTTATAAGGCCTCGTTCTTTTTACTTATCTAATTTAACTTATCTTACTTATCTTTGACTTTATAATAAAAATAAGTAAAATAAGTTAGATAAAACAAAGAGAACGAGGCCTAAGCTTCGAATATATCCGTAGTAGGAGTGATGAATGCATCATAGATATACCACTAGAACTATTGCACACCTACTTGTCTAGTTAAGAGTATTAATTTTGTGAAGAGGGAAAAAAAGAACCGTGTAACCGTAATGCTCATCTGTTTGTTAAAAAAACTTACCACTCACTACTAGAAAATGAGACATGAATCATATGCTCATATTGTTAAAATATTTTTCCACAAATCCAAAATAACATGTTGTGTAAATTATTTTTTAACAGTTATACATATACTCTCTCAAAAAATATATAGTTGCCGCCATCAGGCTAGTTACATCTTCCGCCGCTACAATCCCAAACCCACAATGTCCCTATGATCCCCTTCCCCCCTAAATCCCTAAACCTTCTTTCATCTCAAGACCCCTCTTCTCCATACCATGGACAGCCAAACAACAGGACTACTCGCTAGCAAATGAACCTCTACAGTTGAAGGCGCGCTCGATCCCACAAACCTATCTTCAATATTGATGACAACCATGTTGACAATTGACATGGCATGATTATGAAGACGTGCTGGTTTATCTCCTTCTAGATATTGCACAAGTTGAAGATGTCAATCCCGTTGAAGCACCGTTTCTGTGGTAGGGGCAGGGATGTTTCTAACCTGGCTTCCACGAGTTGGTGGGTACTGTCAGTAGCTAGCATTGTTTTTCTTGTCAACGATAAGCTGAGAGGCCAACTAATTACCCATGTTTAATTTGCATAACAAGTACGTACGTATGCAATTTAATTAACTAGTCTGAGACGCAAAAGCTGGCATCTTGCAGCCCTTTGATCATCAAGTACGTGACAAGCTGGAATATTTTTGTGCATCACGTTGACCAAGTTAGAAGGCGCCCGTGCTACCTAGCTAGCTAGCTTAATTATATAAGGACTCAGCATCAACTGGTTGATCAATCATCTCTAGCTCGTCAATATATAACCTGGTAATTAATTACTCGGTTAACACGCATGAAAAAATTAAGAGAGAATTAATTAAGGCAGCGGCGACTCATGCTTTAATTTATCCTAGCTAGTCTTTTTCCCCCCCTCTCTCTATAGGATGTATATAAATATATGTAACTGTGAGCTAGGTTGAAACGCATAGCAAATCCAGGTGGCCCTTTATAATAATGTAGCTGATATAGAGGGGCTGCTGGAAGGAAAGAATCTTTTAGAGGGTAGTGTAATTTGTGAAGGGATTTTAGAGAGATGGATAGAGGGGACGCTAATAGTGTTTTAGAAGAGAAATATAGAGGGGGAGTTGGAGTTGCTCACATCCACGAGATGAAACGAGGACTTCTGAATCGTCTCGATCTCTCAAATCCCAGTGGAAGTTTGGGTCTATCGATCGATCGATGCAAGAGGCGGCTATGTGATAGCTGCAGGACGACGCGCATGCCGCTTTCCGATTCAGATGTTTCGTTGTGTCGTCTCACGTACGTACGTATATATAGTACACGTTTGAATGCGATACTGAGCCAACCTGTTAAGACTCTCGTGCGCATATCTGTCTGGTGATGCATGCAGTACGTACATGTGGACTGAGACATGTATATATTACACACACACATACATACATACATACATACATACATACATACATACATACATACATACATATACACACACGACACATACATACATATACGTGTATATATTATACACTATCCTTTAAAAGATTATTTCCCTCCAACAGCCCCACTATATTTGCTACAGTGTTATATAGGGCCATATGGATTTGCTCTTAGTTTCAGTGGAGAGGGCAAATTTGTATTATAGATATTTTTATATCCTAAATATGTGTCAAATGTGCGGGGTAATTAATTAGTTTGGGTGGAGAAGGTAGATTTCTACTATAGATATTTTTTCCCCAAGTAAGGTAACCAGCTATTAAGGTGAAGTACATTTGTATTTTGTAAAATGCGGCCAAACTATTTTTTTAGTCATCCTTGGCTCTCTTGTACATACTCCCTTCGGTCACAAAAAGAAGTACGTCGCCGTTGACTTTTGAACACGCTTTTGGCCATTCGTCTTATTCAAAAAATTATATAAATATTATTTATTTTGTTATGATTTGGTTTATTATTAAATGTATTTTAAGTATTACTTATATTTTTACATATTTGAACTAAATTTTTGAATAAAACGAATGGTCAAAGACATGTCCAAAAGTCAACGACGACTTCTTTTTATGACCGGAGGCAGTACTTTTCCTTTTGATCCTACTATGACGACTAAATAGAGCGCAGAGCACCTGCCAAAGTTTTAGGGGAAAAGAAAAATAAAAATGCCATTTTTTTTGAGAGGTGGCTGCTGGTGATCGATCTAGCCCATATTCATTCGTAGAAAGAAATTAAATATAGTTCGTATACGGCTTTTGTGATGAACCGGCGGGCAAAAAAACTGAGAAAAGAGAAGGAAAAATAGACGGACGGACAACGCACATGTAGTTGACTCAGTTTTCCTTGCTCCGCATTTAGCCCTGATTACACGCCCCAAAAGCCAAATTTAACTCTGTTAAAAACGTCTTTATCCGCCTAAAGAAACGCAGGTCTTGAATCTTGATCAGCTGGATCACTTGCAGACTACAGTCGTTGATTTGGAAAGTCGTCCTAATTTTTGGTTTGGTATATTTGACCAAAACTTTGGATGTTGATTAGGTAATTAACCAGCTCGTGCGTGCGACCTGGAATTAATTGCCGGTAATTGACAAGTCTAACCATTGCAAGCTAGGAAGGTAGCTAGCTAGTTCGAAACCTCTCGCTGTCAAAAAAAACAAAACGGGTCGTTTTAGGAGTATTTACGTACGTGTACGTTCCTTTCTTGTTTACTTGTGTGCTTTACTTTTGTGAGAAGCTTGTGTGAGCTGTGGATGCAGAATTTTTATATGTTACATTTCTCTATATCAAGTAGAGCATGAGAAAAACGATTTTTTTTCTTTTTATATAAAAGAAAAACACTCCCTCATCATGATTTAGCAAAACTAATTAGCTATCTTATTGATCTCATGTGTTTCTATAACCGTAGAAACCTTTTAAAATCTAAACTATTTAGATTAAGAACGACACAGTCATAAGCATAGATCCATCTCAATTTTATAATATTGTAGTTTCAACAGGTACGTTTTATGAATGAAGCGAATAGTAATGATCAAACGTGTGTTTTGAAGACCACGCGGCTTTGTTCTTTCGTACTTAACAACTTAACAACTTATCTACGTTTTAAAAAGTCATATTCTTTGGATTTTTTAAATTTGTTTTTAATAGCTTAACGACTTATCTATGTTTATCGTTGTCTCGAAGGGATCCGTTTTAACGCTTTAAAAAGCAGGTCAAACGAAATGGATTCAAATCTCAAGACTTGCTCGAAAAAACTTTTAAAATTCAGTCATTTTAGCTGTCCAGTTGTTCAGCTATTTATATCGGTTCAAAAGAACATAGTAATACGAACCTTTAAAACGATCGGAAACGCGTCTTATCGATCCCATGTGAAGCGCAGGTTAATTGCAGTGCTGCACCATGCATGGTACTACATCCGGTCACAAAAACAAGTCGCCGTTGACTTTTGAACACGTCTTTGACCATTCGTCTTATTCAAAAATTTAGTTCAAATATGTAAAAATATAAGTAATACTTAAAATACATTTAATAATAAACCAAATCATTACAAAATAAATAATATTTATATAACTTTTTTGAATAAGACGAATGGTCAAAGACGTGTTCAAAAGTCAACGGCGACTTCTTTTTTTGACCGGAGGGAGTAGTACGTAATTATTTGCGTGCTTGCTTAATTAATTTCAATGGATTTTCAGAGACGGGGCGAGAGAAGGAAACCGTGCAGAGCTTCGCCCACAAGGTGGCCGACGACGAGCACGACATCGTGACCTACGAGGCCGACTTCGACGTGCCCGCCGGCTTCGGCGCCATCGGCGCCGTGCTCGTCACCAACCAGCAGCGCAACGAGATGTTCCTCGAGGACATCAGGCTCACCGCCGACGAGGACGCCGGCAACTCCGCCGCCCTCCACATCCGCTGCAACTCCTGGCTCCAGCCCAAGTCCGGCGGCGGCGGCGACGGCGACGGCGACGACGCGCCGGGGAAACGCGTCTTCTTCGCCAACAAGGTAAACTCACTCGCTGACAAGTCAAAGTCGTTTTAGGAAAATTAACACCGGCACATTTGATTCGTGGTTTAGTCAGCTAAAAAATAAAAGCCATTAAAAAAAAGGAAAATACCAAAAGAGTACTAAATTTTTTAAAAAAAATTAAGAAAAAAATTGAAAAACTTAAAAGTTTTTATAAAATGCTACGAAATGATACATATAAAAAATGATAAATTTAACTCAACCGAATAAAATTAAATTATACCGTGAATCAAAGAGATCGATATCTTTGATCGACCCATATATAGTACGTCTTGCCTTAGGGGAAACGCAACTGTAAATCCGGATTGAAAGGGAGGTTTAATTCTCATTCAGACATCGCATTAGACCATTAGTTAATTAGCGCAGTGACAATGAGCAATGTTAATTAATTCGGTTTTGCTTAGGCCCGAGCGAGGCGCGCGCGTGCCCTACTTTTGTTGCGCTAAGTCGGTTGGCACGTCGCCGTCTGACCATAAGTCTTAGCTTGTGCCTTGTATACGATGTTTGACTTGACGCACCTCGGTTCCAGCCAGGTGATCTGATTAACAAATGTCATGCATGCCCAAATAATTATACTGCTAAAAAACTCTCAAAAAATCGTACCGCTAAAACTCCACTATGTATAAAAGACATAGCCAACGAGCAAATTTTCGGTATATATGCACATGGTGACAGTATATTCTAGAGTAAAATACAAGCTATACTAAAGTCTCGCCTAGCCTCTAAACATTAAAAGTATTGTCACCCTCTTTGAAAGTTGTTTATATTTGCGGCACATCTCTGATTCCTTGATCCATCGTTAAATGCTTAGTTGACTCTTAGTTTTTCCTTAACCAGGCCAACATATGGTGTCCTGCGTATTTATGCGAGTAGCTTTGTGTCAATCTTTAATCTGTCATAGACTCTTATTTCTATTATTTTCTATTTCAAATACATATGCCATGGACTTTTTTACCTATTATTATTTATTAAATTACCTTTTTGTTATATCCGACGTAAACTCTTTTTTGAATCTAGCACGAACTCTTATTTCTTTTATACTTCATTTCAATTTTCAATTTTCAATTTGTTTTAATTGATATGAATTCTTTTTTTTTACAATTCGATCAACGTTAGAATTTTTGGTATTTTATGATTGTTTATTGGCCAGTTTTCGAACACCTTTTTCTATGAAAGAACCAGGATATTGCTTAATTGAAAAAGTATCTATTGGTTCCTAAACTTTTGCTCCGACCCTGATTTGATCTCCAAACTCCAAAACCAAGATATAAAGTGGTCATTGCATTGTTAGAAGTGGACACAATTAGTCCCTTGACTAGTCAAATAGCGGTATTGGGTTATTTGGAGGGTTTTGATGAATAAGTGCTAACATTGAATTACATGTGGTGGTTACATATGACATGATTTTACATGTAAGATTTTCTTTTTCAAAATAAATGTTGTCATTCAGGTCAACAAAAATCATCATAAGCAGCTTAAAACCGTCCATTGGTCGGTAAAAGGACTGATTGTATCCGGTTATGATAACTTGTAAACTATCTTAACTGGCTTTGAAGTTTACGGATCAAATTAAAATTGGGACTAAAATTTAGCCATCAAGCAGAATCTTTTTTCTACTTAATCTCATGTTTGAACAAGCACAAATCGGTACTGATACACTATCAATATCGGTTTCAATTCAATTGGTACTGATGTGCTGGTAAATTAGGTCATTTATCTAGTATTGCTCTGGAGTGCATGTATGTGTTGATGATCTTTCGATCAAGCGATCGCTGGAAATCCCTTATTGTTGGCGTACGTGCAAACGTGCATGCAGCCTTACCTGCCGAGCCAGACGCCGGCCGGGCTCCGGAGCTACCGCCGGCGAGACCTCGAGCACAAGCGCGGCGACGGCCGTGGGGAGAGGAAGGCCACCGACCGTGTCTACGACTACGACGTGTACAACGACCTCGGCAACCCCGACACCGGCGACGCCCGCCCGGTCCTCGGCGGCAGCAAGCAGTTCCCCTACCCTCGCCGCTGCCGCACCGGCCGCCCCCGATCCACCAAAGGTACACCCACACGCCCACACATCGCCGCCGCCGCCGCCGCCGTGAACGCCATTGCCGACGAGCTTGCTTGATCGATTGGTTGCTTTGGGGCAGACCCGGAGTCGGAGACGAGGAGCGGGAGCGTGTACGTGCCGAGGGACGAGGAGTTCTCCGAGGAGAAGAGAGTGCAGTTCTCGCTGAAGACGCTGACGTCGGTGCTGCACGCCGCCGTGCCGGCCGTGCAGTCGACGCTCACCGACGCCGACCAGGCCTTCCCCACCTTCTTCGTCATCGACAGGCTGTTCGAGGACGGCGTCAAGCTGCCGCGCGCCGAGCAGCTCGGCTTCCTCCGCAGCGTCGTCCCGCGCCTCCTCGAGCTCCTCCGCGACGGCCCCGGCGACCGAGTCCTCCTCTTCGACGCCCCCGCCAACGTCAAGAGTACGTGCTACATACACACGTCCAGGGATTCAAATTCCGGCGAAATTTTGCGAAATCCGGTGTTTCCACTCCTGCCTATGCGAAGCGTGCGAAAAAGATACTCCATTTCAGATACCTCGTTATGGCGAAAGTCCAAAAACCAGCTAAACTATGATTTGGTCTGTTTTACATATCTGAACTTTCAATACCGGATAAAAAACCATCACAACCCTGTTTTGATTGGTGGTTCTGCTAACGTGGCGCCATGTAGTATTGGTTTTGCTGACTTGCTTGACACGTTAACAAAACAGGTTGTGATGGGTTTTGAGCCGGTATTGAAAGTTCATGTATGTAAAAATGACCAATTATAGTTTAGGGTTTTTTCGGACTTTCGTGATAGTTGACTTAGCTAAAATGGACTTTTCCCTTTTTCTTATGAAATTTCATTGATTTCGCTGGTGAACAAGGTTTTAGCTTCACAAAAATTTAGTTCGAAATACGATCTTTTGACCGCACATGCATGGCATTGGCACGTATATGCACACACAAGTGGTTTTGATCACAATGTAGGCATGGGCACGAATCTTAGTGTGTGTTGCTCTCATTGCAGAGGACAAGTTTGCATGGCTAAGGGACGAGGAGTTCGCGAGGGAGACACTCGCCGGTGTCAATCCGTACGCCATCGAGCTGGTCAGGGTGAGTTTTCTTAACAAGAACAATTAAATCCTCTACCATAATTGTACATTTGGTTATAATTAACCACACCCAGATGGCATGGCAGTAGCCGACGTTTATGACAGAGTTGTTTTCGAACATGTATGCATTAGTATGATTGAGGAGTACAATGTTGCAAGATTTTGGCTCAATTGTGTGCAAAAATGTGGCAGGAATTTCCTCTGAAGAGCAAGCTGGACCCGGCGGTGTATGGGCCGGCGGAGTCGGCGATCACCGCGGAGACGCTGGAGACGCAGATGAGGAGCACGATGACGGTGGCGGAGGCGGTGAAGCAGAAGAGGCTGTTCATGCTGGACTACCACGACCTGTTCCTTCCCTACGTGCACAAGATCCGGGCCCAGGAGCACACCACCATGTACGGCTCGCGCACCGTCTTCTTCCTCACCGACGGCGGCACGCTGCAGCTGCTCGCCATCGAGCTCACCCGCCCGGCCTCGCCGTCGCAGCCGCAGTGGCGGCGCGTGTTCACCCCGTCCTCCGACACCACCAAGTCGTGGCTGTGGCGGATGGCCAAGTCCCACGTCCGCGCCCACGACGCCGGCCACCACGAGCTCGTCAGCCACTGGCTGCGCACGCACTGCGCGGTGGAGCCGTATATCATCGCCGCCAACCGGCAGCTCAGCGAGATGCACCCCGTCTTCCAGCTCCTGCACCCGCACTTCCGCTACACGATGCGGATCAACGCGCTGGCCCGGTCGGCGCTGATCAGCGGCGGCGGCATCATCGAGCTCTCCTTCTCACCGCGGAAGTACTCCATGGAGCTCAGCTCCGCCGCCTACGACAAACTCTGGCGCTTCGACATGGAGGCCCTCCCCGCCGACCTCGTCCGCCGGGGCATGGCGGAGGAGGACCCCGCGGCGGAGCACGGCCTGAGGCTCGCCGTCGAGGACTACCCGTTCGCCAACGACGGGCTGCTGATCTGGGATGCCATCACGAGCTGGGTGGAGGCCTACGTCGCGAGGTTCTACCCAGACGCCGGCAGCGTCGCCGGCGACAGCGAGCTGCAGGCGTTCTGGACGGAGGTGCGCACGGTGGGGCACGGCGACAAGAAGGACGCGGAGTGGTGGCCGGCGTTGGACACGCCGGTGAGCCTCGCCCGCACACTGACCACCATCATCTGGGTAGCGGCGGCGCACCACGCCGCCGTCAACTTCGGGCAGTACGACTTCGGCGGCTACTTCCCCAACCGCCCCTCCATCGCGCGCACCAAGATGCCGGTGGAGGACGACCTGGCGGAGGACGGCGGCGCCGCCATGGCCGCGTTCCTCGACAACCCCGACCAGGCGCTCCGGGAGTGCTTCCCGTCGCAGGTGCAGGCGACGCTGGTGATGGCGGTGCTGGACGTGCTGTCCAGCCACTCGCCGGACGAGGAGTACCTCGGCGAGATGGAGACGCCGCCGTGGAACGACGACGCGGCGGTGCAGGCGGCGTACAGGGGGTTCAACGCGCGGCTCAAGGAGATCGAGGGGATCATCGACGGGAGGAACAAGGACAGGAGGCTCAAGAACCGATGCGGCGCCGGCATCTTGCCGTACCAGCTCATGAAGCCCTTCTCCCAGCCCGGGGTCACCGGCAAGGGCATCCCCAAGAGCACCTCCATCTGATCCACACAGCTCAGAAGAATCTAATCGCAATTGATCATTTGATCATTGATAATCATATCTCAAGACGGTATGTGCATGTGTATTAATAAGGCTAGTAGTGTATAGTGTGTAGTGTATAAATAACATTGGGGTCGGTTGATTCTATTGTCTATTGGTATGATCGTACTCGGGTGACATGTTCTTTAATTAATATTAGAGTGAATAAATAAAATGTGATGTGATGAGTCTCATCACGTCGATTGTTTTTTTTTTTGAGCTAGCAGGCAGGAGCTCTGCCATTTCATTAAGTAGGAGAGAAAACAAATTTACAAGAGAGACAGAGGGAGGGGGAGGAGTACAACAACGGCCTGAGGCCACCCGCGACGACAAAACGGCAAACAAAGAGATCTAGGTTGGATGTTAATTTAGGTTGTTGACACATCACGCCTATAATTAGGTTGTTGACACAAAGAGATCACAGGCTCACAGCTTGCAAGCTGACACATCACGTCGATTGTTGCATTGGTCATACAAAGTAGATCTAGGTTGGATGTTAATTTGCAAGCTGTGCAAATTTAATCAGATTAAACAACGGGCATCGTTAATGAAGCTCACGGTGTGCACAACCATATTTGTGAAACGCGTTCTTAGCCCACCGTGCACACATGGATGTACAAAAATTGATCATGTTATGCGCATATTAGACACCCCCTGCATGTGTACGCAAAAAAATAGCACTCAATGTTATGCTTTTACACATGGTTGGGATTTTTGTGACTTCGAAATGCCATATAAACGAATTGTCCTTTGTATTAGTGTAAAATTAGATGAAGATGAAATTGACTTCTATGTCATAATTGTCAAAAAGTAGAGGACTGTCTAGGCTCATCAACTATTTTGGTACACTCATTTCCCATGGTTCAATCATGGCTACGTGGTTGCTCTTCTTCATGGTAAGAAAGGATGAACACATGAAGATTATGGCTGTGTTTCTTTCGGCAGAAAGATTATAATATATCTGAAAAAGTTAGAATACTTGATAGAAAATTTGAAAGGCCAAAAAAATATGGAAAAAATATTTTTTGAGATCTCTGAGACAAATTGTACAAAGTTTTGAAAAAATAACTACAAAACATCTCAAAATATAACCGGTACAAAAATGACGAATTTTAAGCTGCAGCTTATAATCTGATTATAAGCTGATTATAATCTGATTATAAGCGAATGCCACCCAGAAACGCTAAGACGTGCTATAGAGACGCTATAGCGACACTAAATCCAACAAGCTATTTAAATCACAACAGCTGAGACGCTATAGCGACACTAAGACATTTAGCGTTTTTTCTAAAAAAAACATGCAAAATGCAGGGAATCACAACAGCTATTTAAATCCAACAAGGCAACATAAATTAGTTCAGTAGCTCTCATGCATATTAGTCTAATAGCCTAACAACTTAAGTACTTAACAAGTCCAACAACAAGGCAACAAGTAACAGCAGTACAGGCGTACAGCACACAAACAGCCCAATAACACACTAACACTGTAACAACAGTACAGTACAGCACACAAACACAGAACACTCAAACTTAGTAGGAGACGCTAAATTTTATCCCAAAGTGCTATAGTGACGCTAAATTGGCCCGTTCGCGGCGCGGTTTAGCGCGCCATTTCGCGCTATAGCGGTCTTACGAAACCCTGGACAGCTGGACCCCCGAACCTTCTCGAACCTAGACAGGTGACCTAACTCCGGAACCCTCTCGAACCTGTGCTCAGTGGGACCCTGCAACCAGAGAGATGTAGTCGAGCCAAAGACGCACACAAGAAAATCAGAAGAACTATAAAACAAAGGTCCTTATCCTTATCCTTGGCGTTCCAGCTGTGCGGCCTAGTTGCCATCAATTACTAAAATCATTTAGCCCATGGGAGGCTTGATCTTACACCGCCGTTGTATTTGGGCGGCCCATCACCGGCGACCTCAACCATGTGAAGTCGTTGGTAGCAACACTCACGAAGCACAATTTGAGGATAGGATGGTGAAAGGAAGGTTGGGAAGGAGAGAGAAAGGGCCCGTCACCATTGTCAAACCGGCGACAATGGAAGCAAGGGAGGACACCACCAAAGGGAGGCTAGAGGTGGAAGACGGAATTGCCCCCCAGTCGCCTAGAACAGGCGCTCAAGGAGGTCATGGTAGGCTCCTATATATGAAATAGCTAGTTTTCACCCAGCTTTCCAGACAGGTTGTTTGGCTAGTTTTAGAGCTAAGAGGGAAGCTAGCAAACTTGAGCAATAGGTTAAAACAGTAAAATGAATTTTTCTGAAAAAAGAGTTGAGCCGGGCTACACCTAGCTTGCCTTCAAAGTCCTAGACTTTTCAAGCGTGGCCCAATACCCGACCAGGTCTATCTGGATTTTTCATATTTCATCTATTGACCTAGTAATCTTTTAAGCATAGCGTTCAATTTGAATGTTCCACAACCACTTCTGTGCTCCGATCCCAAGCTTTTAAACTAATATAGACAATGATCCCTCAGAGTAATTGGTAGTCTGGCAAAAAAGAGTTGTACCTTGAAACTTGAAACAAAGATCTACATCCATGTTTGAAACATGATCTGTCGCTACTCCTTGTCTCTACAAAAATCGAACCGACTCGATGCATGGCATAACCCTAAACGCAGTCCAGACAAGTAGATAGCATACGGGACATGACAAAGTAGCTTGAGGAGCTTTATTTCTCGTGCATGCTTCTACAGGGGAGAGCTGAATCAGTGAACGACGGCGACATTCATCACACAAACCACCCAAGCCAAAGGAACAAAAAGAACGTACATAAGCCTTTTCTAATGCAGCTGAAATCTCCCCGGTTGGCACGCCGAAGATGGAACCAATTCGCCTCTATCTCTTGAGGAAGTTGGCGAACCAGTAGCTAGACTTCTTGCGGTACCTCTTGAGCGTGGTGCGGTCGACGTAGATGAGCCCGAACCGGCCCGTGTACCCGTCCCCCCACTCGAAGTCGTCCATGAATGTCCATGTGAAGTACCCTTTGACCTTCACCCCTTCCCTGCAGGAACCTCCTCAAATCAACCAAGCAAGCAGAAATAGAAATCCTTTTTTTGTCCTTTGCGATGCAGAGGTAGGAATGCTTTATGTCATTGTATAAGAGAACTTTTATGGTCCACATCAGAAGATATACTAGGATAACAGCATAATTTAGATCTTACTGTCCATTCGGAAATCCCATACAAAACATATACTAGCATGGTAGTATAAATACTACTATGATAGTATAAAAAATAAAAAAATCTGAATTAGATCGAAAGGAATGGATTGTTTGTATCCACTAACGTGTAACCATAAAATTTCTCTTTTATAAAAGAACAATTGTGTGTGCATGCTTACTTGATTGCAAGCTGCGTGAAACGGAGATGTTGGTAGTGGAAGGAGATCCGATCCTCATCCTTGAGAGCCTCTGCTAGGGGGATCGTGCTGTTGTTGGCCTCATCAGTCCCTGCATCGAGCAAGAGAGACGATATGGCTAAAGGAAGGTTTTCATAATAGAGTTTCATTTTTACCGGATGGGCCTATATATAGCTGGTAGGATATATTGAAAAACATCCAATTTTATCGATTAACCTTTTGGAACAAAGTCTAGACAAATTTTAGACATACTTTATTCAAATAAGGATTTTGAATTTTTTTTATTTACTTTGGGAGAGGATAAGAACGATTATTGCTGATGATAAAGACCGATGAGGGCAGTGTCAAGATTGAGAAAGGATGGCGAGCACATGAGATGTTACCGTTCTCGGCGATGTAGATGTCGGGGTCGTTGTACTTCCTCTTCGTGTAGAGAAGGAGCTCACGCAGCCCTGGCGCGTAGGTGAAGAAGATCTTGGTGAAAGCCTGACCAAATCATTAGTTCATTAGCATCAGATGCAGCATGCAGAGAAAAAAATGATGGTGATGCGGATGCGTGTGCGTTGTGCGCTTACTGGCTTGCCGATCGGGACGCCATTGCGGTATGCTGTTCGACACCAAACGACATAGGCAACGCAGAGTTAGAGACAGTTCAAATTGTGGCGGGAAAGAGAGAGGAGCGCGCGCGCGGGAAGATGAACTCCGACGTGCCTGTCTGGTTGGCCCAGTTGTCCGTGGCGTAGGCCGGCTTGAGCTTGCTGGGGCGGCGGGCGACGGCCTTGGCGTAGTTGGTGGTGTAGTAGTTGAGGCCGATGAAGTCGTAGGACCCCTTGAGCATCGCCGACTGCTCGGCGGTGAACGCCGGCAGCCGGCCGCCGACGAGCTTCCGCATCGTGCCCGGGTAGTCGCCGAACACGATGGGGTCCATGAACCAGCCGTACATGAAGTCGAGGCTGCGCCGCACAGCGTGCTTGTCGGCGGCGACGGTGTCGCCGTAGGGCACAAACCAGTGTGACACCTGCGTGATGCCGATCTGCCCCTTCTGCGCCGCCTGCATGTGTCAAGCCATCATATATCAGCCGTCGTTGACGTCTACTTGCAGCTTGACAGTATTATGAGTTTATCTTATTTTCTAATGTGTTAAAAATTCAGGGCGTAAGTATCTCTATGCAACTTCGTACCAGCTTAACCGTCCAATAGTGATCTAGAACTATAGAAGGTATTAACCTATATATGAATGTGATGGTACGTAAAAGTATAGCCCGAATCTGATGACACGAACAGAAGGTATTAAACTGTGAATACGGTGACAGACATGAGTAGAGCGCGAATTTGATGACACAAACAAAGATCCCGAGACTTGACATAAAAAATTGACTTATTAAAGTACTGCCTCCGGTCATAAAAAGAAGTCGCCATTGACTTTTAAACACGTCTTTAACCATTCGTCTTATTCAAAAATTTAGTTCAAATATATAAAAAATATAAGTCATACTTAAAATACATTTAATAATATACCAAATCACAACAAAATAAATAATTTTAATATAATTTTTTTGAAGGAACAGTAAAACCGTTCATTCGATTATAGGTAGAAGAGCGTAAGGTACAAAGCCAACCCTAGACCAACCAAGGAGGCAGGTCCGGAGGAGTGTAGTACAGTTACAAAAACTAGAAAAAGAAGAAGTAGGGGATTAGGGAGGGAGGGGGGAAGGTAGAGAAATGTTGTCGTAGAGACGTGTTCAAAAGTTAACGGCGACTTCTTTTTGTGACGGTGTGACCGGAGGGAGTATAATGTTATACCTGGTACTTTTGGCGGTAGAGGCGGACGGCTTCGGCGTGAGCGAGGAGAAGGTTGTGGCCGGCGATGTAGGGCTCGGTGGCGGAGTCGCCGGGGGCGCATGACTTGGAGACATAGGGGGAGCAGCGGCCGGGGGCCTTGGTGCCGGAGCCATAGGCGCCGGCGCAGAAGATCATCGGCTCGTTGAACGTGTTCCACGACTTGACGCGGTCGCCGAACTCGCGGAAGCACACGTCCGCGTAGTCCACGAAGTCCTTCCTGCGCGAGCACAAACCATGATTTTTGGGAGCACTCTTTAGGTCCAGTTCTTTTCAGCTTAATGGCTTAACAGCTAAACGACTTATCTACGTTTTAAAAAGACGTATGTTTTGAGTTTTTTGAGTTCGTTTTTTCGTTGTTTTGAAGGTGGATCCTAACGCTTTAAAAAGCAAGTCAAATGAAATGGATCCGAATCTCAAGACTATCTTGAGAAGCTCTTGAAGTTCAGTCATTTCAATCGTTCAGCCGTTCAAATCAGCTAAAAAACAGGAAGTTTGCGGTTTAATTCGGTTTGATTTGGTTGGACCAAAATTTGTTTTTTTGCATAGAATATTCGGCGTAATATTTTAGAATAATTTTTCAGAGCTTTATAAAATTTTACTTAAAGATCTCAAAAATATTTTTACATATTTTGTTTAATATTTTTATATTGTTATGTTATGGTTCTCGGCCATATATAGCCGTTTGGGCCTCGCACGCTTGCTCAGACAAAAAGTGGGAGGGTTTGTGGGAGCACTGGGGCCTTGTAGCTTCGGCCTTATATTGTAGCCCAACAGACAGGCTCGTACGGGATGCGGCCCGCACAACTTTCCAGCCCGTTTAGATAACGAGAATGCGAAACCATCCGCGGTTTGATCCTGGGCCCAAGGTAGGCAGACTTTACAGGTGCCGATGGAGGAAAAATATATGAATTTCAGCACCTTGTGTAATTTCTGTCCTAATGGTATTTTTTATCTACAAGCCTGTAAATGTTAATCTGACGAGCGTGGTGTTCCTCACATTCACACGAATAGTTTTATAATTAATATGAATCCTTTTCATTTCAAATTTGTATCTCTTTATTATAATTGACATGAACTCTTTTCCTATATTGTATTTAACATGGTCTGTTATTTATTGCTTTTTATTTTATTTTTTTATTACAGTTAATATGGTCTCTCTCTTTTAATATAAAACGTTATACTTAAGACCTGCTATAATCGATGGTAGTGTAGATATTTTTTCCTCTACGAATAACGCTAGAATTTCAAGTATTTTTATGTTATTTTTTATTTATAATTGTTGATGATTTGGATTTTTTATTAATCGGTGATGGATTCTAAATTTATACAGTTTTTACTTGTAATTGTCATTGATACAAACTATTTCTAGTAATCGGGCATGGACTCCTATTATGTTTTCGCACATTTAAGTAATTTTATTTTGAATTGTACCCGGAATGGACTCTTTATGTTAATCTGACATAAACTCTTATTTTTATTTTTATTCAAAAATTGTTTGATATTTATTTGAATTTGTAGCTGATATAGAATGTTTCTATTAATCTAACACAGACTTTTATTTCTATTATTTTTATTATGAATTTATGTCTTTTTATTAGTAATTTCAATATCCAAAGGATATGATCATTAACTAGTGTGCTTATTATTGTTGTGTTTGTATAGTTTAATTAGTTTGCGACGTATTTAATCAACGGTAGATAAAAAATATTTTACGCTTGCCCCATCTACATTTTCGTCCTGCGTGTTTTTTTTGGTTGGCTAGGTAAGATATGGGTAATAGGCGGTGGATGACTTGTATACTGTGGACTGTGGTAATACTTCTGTATCCGTTGGTCAGTCCATTTGTTAGCTTTTCAGTAGTTAATTTGCACTTGGTGTGCACTAGTTAACTTACACGATGTTCTCACTCAAGAAGCTTCCATATTTGTCCTCGAGCGCCTGAGGGGTATCGAAGTGGAAGATGGTCACAAATGGCTTCATCCCTGTAATCATGAATAACATCACATTTGCAATCTCTCAAGGCAAATGGCTCTGAAATCCTTGCAACAACAACCGAGCAAAGATGCCTTCACCTCACCTCTAGCTATGACCTCGTCGATAAGGCTGTTGTAGAAATCGACCCCTTCTCTGTTCACTCCTCCACTCAAGCTCCCATCTGCAGGCAAATGATTATTGGAGATGGAGATGCAAGATGTTCCATGTATGCATGAACCAGACAGACAGACAGACAGACAGACAGACAGACAGACAGACAGATAGATAGATAGAGAGAGAGAGAGAGAGAGAGAGAGAATGGATGTGTTCTTGGTACTCACTTGGTAAAATTCTGCTCCATGCGATTGAGAACCGAAAGGCGTCCATGTTCATGTCGGTCAAGAAGTTAAGATCCTCCTGCAGTTTCAATTTCGACATGTCCAAGACCCCTCAGTGCCCTAGATTGACACACACCTCGCAAAATCCAGTGGAAGAAAACAAAAAAAGGAAAAAGAATCACCTTGTAGCGGTGGTAGAAATCCACTGCTACGTCTCCGGTGCCACCGTCCACTACTTTGCCTGACAGAATTCAGAAGGCGATTAATTTTCCCATAATCATGAACAGATGCAACAAAATGTGAGAAGTGTTCCATTAATTAACTTGGTTAAGCATAAATGCATCACCTGGAATGTGAGAGTAGGTGTCCCAGATGCTCGGCCCTCGGCCCCCTTCCTTAACCGCACCCTCGTACTGCAAGAGAAACAACAATGCAGCAAACACACAAGTAGATAGAACATCCTGATCAGAGAGAGAATTACAAGTTCACAAAACACAGGCATCATATTTGATTTGCGATTCGGTCCGGTTCGATTTGGTTTAGTTATAATTTATGTGACTCTTCAAAAAGATGAATAAAAGGATTAAAAAATTAGGAAGAGAACCTTTAAAAAGAATGTTTTTTTCTTCATTATCTAGAAATACACAAGTAACCATACAAGCATCAGTTTCTGCCATTCTACTGTTATTTGCTAGAACTTTGCACTCTGCTAGTCTGCTGTCGCTCGTGATCTCTTTCGAGTTCTAAGTGAGATCCGCTGATCGTCTGTGTAGAGCAAAGCAAAGCAACAGTAGATCCGAAAGCGGGGAGGCAGCTGAATCGTGGAACCTGATATGCCGCCGAGCCGGTGCCGAAGACGAACCCTTCGGGGAAGCTGTGCCTGCTGAACGCGCCGCCGCCATGGGCGGCGCCGCCGCCGCCGCCCGACAGAGCAACCAAGAGCAGAGCAGGGAGAAGCACACGCATCATCGCCATCCACGACTCCCCAGTAGTATACTGGAATCGCTCTGTCAGGTCTCCATGGCCGCAAGCAAAGCCGGAAGATTTCTCATCTTTTATAGAGCCGCAAGAAACGTCAGAGATGCCACATTTCTGGGTCCAATCCTTGGTTCGATGCCACGGTGGGATCGACCAAGATAAAGGGCTGATTGCAATGGACAGGGACTCCTACGATTTCCCATGTGTATCATCTCTTGATCACATGTGTGCTGGTTAAATAAAAGACAGTTTCATAATTGGCATCTCTTTCAGAAGGGTGGAGAGTCTCACTCATAGTGTCATGTCTCGAGTCCCGAGAGGTCGTCCTTGTCATCCAATGGGGCATGCTACAGTGAGCAGTAGTATATCTCTTCACTGATTGAGTGCACATGTGTTTCAGACTTTCAGCTTCACCACAGATTTAGGTTTGCCCTAATCTCACCGACAGCTGCTGTTGGAGGCATGAACATGAGATCAGTGATTGCAATGAAGGGCATCAAGCGTGCTGCTTGCCATGTTTCATTTTTCGGGAGCGACTCGCCGCCTCCCTGACCTCCATCCATCCCAACAAAAGGTCTTCACCTGAAACACACACAATAACTATTGGGACCGGCTTGACGTCAAATAATTGAGACTTAATTAGCTCTCAGTAGATTTTCTGAAACGTAGATTAGACACCTCTATAAAAGATTCAACGGGAAAAATCTAGGTATGTCAAAAAATCGAAGCTAAATAAATCTCAATCGCCTGATTATTAGCAAAAGTGATAACTCTTTTGCGATATAAACCGGCAAATATAGCAAGCTCTCACATAAAAATATGCTATCGCTATAGTATAAGAGCATCCCCAGCTCATCCTGTAAACTACTGTGCAGCGATTCAATTTCTTCCCGCCCAGGCCACACAGCGCACTGTTCTCTGCCTGTAATTTGAATTTTTCGTGTGAACAGTAATTTGTCGGCCAGTCTGATATGGAGGGAGCTGGGGATGCTCTAAATACTACAATAGTAAAAAAAATAAAAAATTCCAAAGCTGTTAGATCAAGAGGGATGAACTGTTTGCATTAGCTTTTGTATACCATAAAATTCTAAACAACCGTCGCAATGCGTCAAGAACACACCGCGGCGCTACCTATGCTGGTGCGGTCAGTAGTGTGCACTCTCCAACCACAGCACCGAAGAAAATGCAGATGCCTGCTCACATGGTGGAGAAAAGCAGGACACCCCACATCGGCATCATGGCACAGAACATATGCGGCCGACAACATATCGGCCGTGAGATCAGGATGCCTTGTGCGGTTGTGCCTTCTTCCTGTGGGACGTGGGGGCGGTCCCAAAGGCGTCGGACGCGCTCCCGTCCGATGGCCAGTGCTGGCCATTGGATCTCTATCCAACGGTCAGCATTAGATCTTCTGTAAAAACTTGTTATTTTTGTTTTACTATGTAAAAAATAAATAATTATAAATTATAAATATTCTTTAACCAAACTTGGTTCATCTACTGGATTCTTGGAACACCTCTGGCCATATCTTTGTTAGTCAACATCTTGAGTGATCTGAAATTCACATGACCCAGCCTTGCATGCCACAACCACGTTGGTTCCTCAAGATTTGCTAGCAAGCACACTGCCTCACTAGTCTCAATTGTTGCCTTGTACAACCTATTTGATGAACTCTTGATCTTGATTAACAACTTACCACCGGAGTCATAGACAAGCAAATAACCCCCTGACATCACTATCTTATTTCCCCTCTCAGCTAATTGGCCACAACTGATAATATTGCTGCAAAGTTCAGGGATATAGTATACCTCAGGGAGTAACCTTTGCTGTCGACCTTTGAACTGAAATAGAATGGATCCCTTTCCCTTGATCTGCACAGTGGAGCCATCTCCAAACCTCACACGACCTTGGACTGATTCATCCAGATCTCTGAACTTGTTCTTCTCCCCTGACATATGGTTGCTGGCACCATTGTCAAAATACCAGACATCAGTGGCAGGATTGTTCTGACCTCCAAGATGATGTTTTGACTCCATATTCTGTTCATTCAGGAACACTGCGTCTCCAGCTTCCACCCTTGCCGACAACAACAAAGCAGGTTCTTCTTCCTCTGCTTTTACCAAATTGGCTTCACCATTATGCTGCTGCTGCTTAGGTTCAGACCTCAGAATTTCAGAGATGTATTTTTTTACCTATGTTTATATTTATTCATTGCTGCAAAAAATGGGCGATGACTCGTGTTTTAGACCAAAATAGTTACCCGACGTCGGTTAGAAGAGCCATTGCGTGATAATAACAGGATGATCGGTGATCTACCGTTACAGATGGTACCTGGTTCTATGTTGGTACCTGTCGCTCGATGGTTGGACAGAAGGTCTGATATGTGGGTCCGTATTGACACCTATTGATATTTGGGCAAAAGGCATGGCATGCATATGAGCTTACATTGGCACCTATCGTCCGACCATCAGAAGATACGTCCCACGTATGATGTATGTGCCTAGTGTATCAATGCCTTCTTTCTCATGGGATGTCACTAGACATCGTAAGGATATGATCCAATCGATAAAAGTGGATTGCTCTTCTAAATGGCGATGGACAATTGTTTTTAGTCCTAAACATAAGGTGGTGTCTATTTTTGTCTATTTTTACAATAATAAATAAATAAATAATATAGAAAAAATTCCATATTTTCATACCACACTTGGGTTGACCTTTTTTGACCTTTTTAAAAAGTTGAGCCGCCCTAGCATGGTCCATGTGATCATGTCTACTCTCTAGCCTAACACAATACGGTTAGTGTAGCTGGTGTACTAGCCTACTAGTCTTTACACCAAGTGAGTAAGGTCCTTGATTCACAGTTTAGTTTGATTGAAGCAAAATTTATTAAATTTTACGGGGCAAATTAAATGTTTGTTTGAAGCAAATGTATGCTAAACAACCGTTTGTTTGGATGTATTGTGATTGTTCTTTTCGTATAATTGAATGTTGGTTGTGGTTATATGGTAGTAATTTGAATATTGTTCTACTAAATTATAAATGATGAGGACATGTGGTAATTAAATAATAGAATAGATATTGTTGCATCATGTTGCATGTGATCCAGGTTAAGAAAGTTGTATAACTAATCCAATAAGATTAGTGAGAAAGTTATACAACCAATCCAGAGTGCTTTGGAGAAAATATTTGCTTTGGTAGATACCCCACGAGAGCAAAGTAATTGGTCCCTGTCTGAAATAGAATGGATAAAAGTGTTGCATCGATGAGTGGCACTCTAGCTATACCGATATAATTTCCTCCATCGTGATTAAATGTTGAATTATTGTTATTTGCAACATGTGTGTTATCTGCGTATACAGAATTTCAAGGGATAGGCGTCAGACGCAGCTCACTGCATACACTCACACAGGCAAACTGAAGATTGCCGGATTGCACTGTAGCTAAAACCTATGAAATTCAGAACTGAACAGAACAGAGGAACAAAGCACAGTTTTGGGGCATTTTCTCTTCTCCTCTATTCAACTGAAGCAACAATGAAATTACAATGCAAATATGCTTTAATAAAAGACTCAAGAACGTGCCATCCCACGTCCCCATGACTCGGACTCAAAGCAAAGAAATCGGATCGTGCCTACCGCACGTTTTCTGAACTTAACTGAAGAAAACAAACTAACTGAACAAACTAAGTCCTATTCTTCAGGAGTGACTTGGACTTGATCTTCCCGATCGTTGCTCAAGCTCCAGGTTGGCAGCCACGTCAAGGATTAGGCGCCAACACAGGCGTCATGGAAATTTTATAGTTTTACATCGAGCCGGTTAACAACTATTGGAAATACATGCCAAATTGGCGAAACAACTTTATTTCTACAAGATAATACAAAGCTACACGACATACAATACGTTGCACGATATATCTCCTTGCGGGCCGCGGCGGTACAAGTGTACAACGGCGCTAGAACTTATCGAAAGGCCATCAACCTTGACCAAAGGAAATCATACAAGAACTGTTCTTAATTAACAGCAGAAAGCCATGATCGAAGCACATGAATCACATGCCCTCCGATGCCCAAATTCCTTGTCGCGGCGAGGACAAGGATGGTTGACGACTCCCGTTGACGCCGCCGGCCGGCGATGTCGGTGCAGGCTGGCCCATCAGTAGCTCAGTGCCTCTTGAGGAATCCGGCGAGCCAGTAGCTGGACCTCTTCCGGTACCTCTTGAGCGTGGCGCGGTCGACATAGATGAGCCCGAACCGATCCTTGAACCCGTCCCCGAACTCGAAGCAGTCCATAAACGTCCATGTGAAGTAGCCCCTCACGTCCACGCCCTCCCTGATATATCATTCATTAATTTTAGAAAAAAATAATTAGTGCAGGTTAATCAATTAACTACTTAAGCATCGATCGTATGGGTGATTGATTTGGGAAACAAGATTGGTGTTTGTTTGATGTGTGATGCGTACTGGATCGCCTTGTGCACGAACTCGAGGTGTTTGTAGTGGAAAGAGATCCTTGTCTCGTCCTTGAGCGCCTCTGAGATCGGGATCGTGCTGTTGTTTGCCTCATCAGTGCCTATGCATCAAGAATCAATTTTTTTTTGTTTCATTAATAGACTATAATTAATAGATAGGAATTTACGTCATATAAAAAGTTAGACGACTTTAGAGACATGATATTCCGTTTCGCAATTTTACATGATTATCTATGTATGGTGGCCTGGGCCAAATCGATCTCATGGAGAGTTGACAGATGTTCATGTTGATCAGGGTTAATTAATTACCGTTTTCTGTGATATAGATGGTGGGGTTGCCGTACGCCCTCTTCAAGTAGAGCAGGAGCTCGCGCAGGCCCGGAGGGTAGTTGAAGAAGATGGGCGTGTATGCCTGGCCATGGTTAATCAATTAGCTATTTAATTAGGGAATTGCTCCCATATCATTAGTGAAAATCGAACTCTGCGAAATATCATCATATGCCTTAATAATAAATGGGACTAGACCTTACCTGTCATTAAAATAATATAATGGTATTTTTGGCAAAATCAATCTTTTAGTGGTATGAGAGCTTTTTTCTAATTAATCACTTTAGCCCAAGCTCGATGAAGTACAATTATGGAGTGATGATTAGAAAAAAAATTAACGATTTGCCACTTTTAATATTGGTTCTCGCTAAGTATGCCACTCTGTGTGTATTACACGTTGGACCATCTATGTGTATGATAGTGGAACAAAGTGGCATTTTAGCGAGAACCAATGTTGAGAGTGGCAAATCGTGGGAGTGGGTGGCCTACCGGTGGGCCGATGGGGACGCCGTTGCGGTAGCCCGTCTGGTTGACGAGGTTGTCGGTGGCGTAGGAGCGTTGGAGCGCGTTGGGCGGCGCGGCGGCGGCCTGAGCGTAGTTGGAGGTGTAGTAGTTGAGGCCGACGAAGTCGTAGGACCCCTTGAGCATCGCCGACTGCTCGGCGGTGAACGCCGGCAGCCGGCCGCCGACGAGCCCCCGCATCGTGCCTGGGTAGTCGCCGAAGGTCACCGGGTGCATGAACCACCCGAGCATGAAGTCCAGGCTACGCTTCACCGCGTGCCGATCGGCGCCGGAGTTGTCGGCGTAGGGCACGAACCAGTTCGACACCTGCGTGATCCCGATCTTTCCCTTCTGCGCTGCCTACGATCAACACAGAAGAGAGTCATTTTTTTTTTGATAATGATAGGAACTTGCAGCGAGCTACCTGGTACTTGGTGCGGTAGAGGCGCACGGCCTCGGCGTGGGCGAGGAGCAGGTTGTGGCCGGCGACGTAGGGCTCGGTGGCGGAGTCGCCGGCGCCGCAGGACTGGGAGACGTACGGCGAGCAGCGGCCGGGGGCGGAGATGCCGGTGCCGTAGCCGCCGGAGCAGAAGATCATGGGCTCGTTGAACGTGTTCCACAGCTTCACCCGGTCGCCGAACAGCTTGAAGCAGAGGTCCGCGTACTCCACGTAGTCCTTCCTGCACGGGCAGATCGCCGGTCATGGCGGACCACCGGCGAGCACTCTCACGGCGCAGCAGGGCTAGCAACGGCGGCGAACTTACACGATGCTTTCACTCAAGAAGCTCCCGTACTTGTCCTCCAGTGCCTGCGGGGTGTCGAAGTGGAAGATTGTGACGAACGGCGTCAGACCTGCCATGGACGAACATTTGCCAGGCATTTCTCATTATCAATGCATTAGAATCATTAAATCGATAAATTAAAGTTCTTGAGTGCTAAGATGATGACAGAGAGGCTGAATGGCTGATCACCTCTAGCTATGACCTCGTTGATGAGGCTGTTGTAGAAGTCGACCCCTGCTTTGTTCACTCCTCCGCTAATTGTTCCATCTGCAGTAATCATTCAGACACAAACCAACTTAGCTGCAGATAGCGAATGGTAAATCCAGTGGTTAAATTCGTTCTTGACAGTTTTACGCATGGAAAAAATGCGCATATATGTATGCTCAAACATAGCTTACTTGGCAGGATCCTGGTCCATGCAATGGAGAACCGGAATGTGTCCATGTTCATATCGGTTATGAGCTTCAGATCCTCCTGCAGTTAACGAATTCACCATGGGATCAGTTTAAGGAACAGAAAGGCCTTAGTTTTTCTCATGATAGTTCAATCGGTGAGAGTTCAGAACTCAGACGGATTTACCTTGTAGCGATGGTAAAAGTCATTTGCTAGGTCTGGATTGCCACCGTCTGCGATTTTACCTGCAGCAATTTTTTTTTTCACATGTGAACTTTTTCATCACCATGGACAAATAAAAAACAGCCTTATTTTCTTTCCCCAAAATACATACTGACATACTAATGTGGATAGTACTGTGTATGCACATACGGCTGCATTTTCTACATGGGACAAAGCATGTGAAGCAAGTACAATCATCTTCTCTGTTAATGATACGCAACATGCAGTTTTGATACTAGTAGAACAGGACAGAGCTATGGGTAGCCCATATCTGCATGAAACTATGAAAGGCGCTTCCTGATATGCTAAATGAGAAATGGGCTTGACATGCGTGTCCATTAATATAGCTAGAGCTGTTCATTGGAATTATTTTCAAGGATCCAATGGGACATTAGTTTTATATCGTTTTGGGCAGTTTTATGTACATGTTTTCATCTA
Source organism: Raddia distichophylla (assembly GCA_005191435.1). Taxonomy (NCBI): domain Eukaryota; kingdom Viridiplantae; phylum Streptophyta; class Magnoliopsida; order Poales; family Poaceae; genus Raddia; species Raddia distichophylla. The sequence continues at coordinate 3,887,220 of SPJY01002222.1, read as the reverse complement.
GTTTCAGCGGGTAGTTTTATATAGTTTTTGAAAGTTTCGTATAGTATAAAAAGTTTCATATAGCTTCAGAGGTACATGCTAACGACATCATGACACATGTTGCCATCAGCCATGCATCCCTATGCAAACTAGCTCTTTCGTTCAAACAGTCCTCCGTTCGTTATCATTTATGTAATATGGTTGATTATGATTATCCATGATAAATTTTCTTAATGGGAAGAATTGCATCCATAGAATTATAAAGTTTCAAAAATTGTGCGGTAGTTCAAAAACATGCCACTCGGTGTTTTTTATTTATTGTCGCTATGTCAAGCAATATTTCAATTTTATAATAGCATGTATACAATTAATCCTTCTTAGTTACGTCACTTTGGGTCGATCCATGGATGATTAAGCAAGATATCACCCTGCACGGATGGAAGAAATATATGTTAAGAGCATGCCCATCAGGGCCTGTATCAGCCCGCCCTGTAAATTACTGTTCACGTGCAGGATTCAAATCAGAGAAACACAACAGTGCACTATCTGGCTGGGCGGGAAGAAATTTTTGAAGTAGCGGCCTGGATGCAGGGCCTCATATGGATGCTCTAAAGAGCATCCCCAGCAGAGCCTGCAAAACATTGTAGCTACAGTACTACGTGTGCGGCAAATTCAAACGTTGAGACAGCGGTCGGCCGGACAGGCGAGCAGGCGAGCGAGCGGCTGATGCAGACGCGTGATGGCGACCCTGCTGCTCATGCTCTAAAGCCATCACCAACTGGCTGCCAGGTAGACAGAACAGGCTTGGGTGAGAAGCTCCAGATCTCGTGATGAGAGAACGGGATACTCCCAAATCCCAATCTTGCCATACATCGTGCACTCGTGAAAAGGACATCGAAACACCCGTGTTTATTTTACCCCAAGAAATGCCAAACACGGGTAGAGTTTCCTAATCAGCCCGATTCTAAATCTCTTATCTTAGAACGTGTACATGTGGTCTTCTACTACAGCTTTTAGCGCTAATAGGAAGTAAAGAAATTGTCTTGACCTGTTACATGCAAAATAATATTACTAGACTTGCCATTATAAATTAATTCATTATATTTAAAATAGATTTTGATAAGATACAAGTAGAAAAGACGATGGTCAAAGTGCTATGTCTTATAAGAAACTATATATATGTCGTTGTATGGAATAAATAAGAAAGAACGGAGGTCGACATTACTCGACAAGGCAGAATCAAGCTTGTCAAAGCAGTTCTTGATTTTACTTTGTTATAAGGATCATGCATCCCTCCTCCACTCACAAATAGAAGTATTAATGTAATTCATATTGCTCATCATAGTTTTAAAATTTGAGTCATAAATGTTTTTTAAAATAATTAGATTATGTACATAATTTTTGTATGCGTAGATTGATCTTAAAAATTACTTTGATCATATTATAATTTGAGCGGGTTTTAAAAATATTTCACAACAATAATTAGTAGCTAAAACTGTATCTTGGAGACTGTGCACAATAAAAAAAATCAAATATGCATTAGCATTTACTAGCACTTTCTATTTCTTTCTTTGGATGGCTTCATCTACAGTTGTTCCTCTAAATTCCTCTCACATTGACAGACAATGAAATGCAAAGGGAGATTTTAGGAAGATGGACCTGGAATATGGCTAAAGGTGTCCCAGATGTTCCGGCCTCGTTCATTGACAGCTCCCTCATACTGCAGGTCAAATACAAAAAACACACACAAAAACAAAAAAGGCAAGCAAGAATTAGCCTTCTGAAAAATTCCATTAGACGTTCCAATCAAAACTCGGCATCATCTGTCTAAATCAGCAGCCAAATTCAGAGAGGATTTTTCAGAAACGCGTTCAGCTGGCAGGGATGGAGCCACGGCCACCGGACCTGAATGGCCGAGGAGCCGGTGCCGAAGATGAACCCCTTGGGGAAGCTGTATCTGTTGAAGGCGCCATGGACGCCATTGCAAGCTAGAGCCGCGGCGCAGAGCGCGGCGAGAAGAAGCCTATCCATCCCAGCTCCAGCTCCAGCTCGAGCAGCCATGGGTGGCTCTCCTCTCAGGCAGGATGCGACCCTGCTCTCTCCTACACGATGGCTACATCTACATGTGAGATGTCTGTACTTATACACGCGACTACGCGAGCTCGACACAGGGAACAACGCCTCGTGTGGTGATGGCTCCGCATAATTAAAACGAACGGTGACTTCTGGTGTTCTGACAGCCCATTAGCAAAACTGTAGTCTCTCAAAGGGCGAAAAGTACAGCTAAAACCTGCATGATTGGTTGATCACCGATGCACGAACCGAATACTTAATGGGAGAATGGACGTGTTGTCAGGCAAGTAGTATAGTCATACAGCCATGCTATAGATGTAGTATATTTATACAACTGTACAAGTTGATGGTTGGTTTTGCACATGTTTAGTGGTAACCCTAAATTTCTGCTCGAGTCTCAGATTCAGTATTCATATAGGTCTATGAAAAATGAATTTTGGGACTGGATGGTTTGGAGGTAAAATAAACATGCTCGTAGCCCATGTTTACTACTCACTCTGTTTCAAATTGTAGTTCACTGTTAATTTTTAGACACGCCTTTTGACCATTTGTTTTATTTAAAAAATTAGTACAAACATGCAAAAATATAAGTCATACTTAAAGTACGGGGGAGACTACTGGACGGGATCCCGTTCCCGAGTTTGCTCGACGGGACTCCAAAAAAAGGAGCGCTCCTCCCGCGCAGCTCGCTCTGCGCTGCGCTCTCCGCGTCTCGGCAGCGCGCGACGGGATCGCAAGTCAACAAAAAACGCATATGCGCGTATGGGCTTCACCGCCTCCGTGGGTACGCATGTATGGTGTACTACCTACCTACGTTGTTTCACGTATCGTGTTAAGCATGAAACATGTGTACGTACGGTTATTAGTTTCACATCTCCACAAGAAAAATTGGCACCAACGTTTTTTCTTTATTTTTTAAGTCAATCAATTTTTGGTAATTTTTTAAAATTATTTTAGGTATCAAACATATTTCAAATATCGACACAAGTATCATCCGAATAGATTCTGTTCGAAAACATGTATCAGAGAAAAAGTATCACACAAAAACAAAGTATCTGAAAAAAGGTATCATATATAACAAACAAAGTATCGGTCCGGGTTTCGAGTATCGGTGGTATCAGGTTGATGGTATCGTCGAGTTTCGGTATCGAAAAAAGGTATCATAAGGTTATCATATATCACAAACGAAAAAGTATCGGTATCGGTGGTATCATGTTGGTAGTACGTTGAGTTTCATGTTATCATGGAGGTATCTGAGAAAAGGTATCATATATAAAAAACAAAGTATCGGTCCGAGTGTCGAGTATCGGTGGTATCAGGTTCGTGCTATCGTCGAGTTTCGGTATCGGAAAAAAGGTATCATAAGGGTATCATATATCACAAACAAAAAGTATTAGTATCGGTGGCATCAGGTTGATAGTATCGTCGAGTTTCATGGTATCATTGAGGTATCTGAAAAAAGGTATCATATATAACAAACAAAGTATCGGTCCGGGTGTCCAGTATCGTTGGTATTAGGTTGGTGGTATCGTCAAGTTTCGGTATCAAAAAAAAGGTATCATAAGGGTATCATATATCACAAACAAAAAAATGTCGGTATCGGTGGTATCAGGCTTGTGGTATCGTCGAGTTTCATGGTATCATTGAGTCATCAGAAAAAAGGTATCATATATAACAAAGTACCGGTCTGGGTGTCGAGTATCGGTGGTATCAGGTTGGTGGTATCGTCGAGTTTCGGTATCGGAAAAAAGATATTATAAGAGTATCATCTAAAAATATTGTTCAAAAGGTCGATATCTGAGCAAAGGTATTGTGCAAGTATCATCAAAAATCCGTTAAAAAACATGTATCAGAACAAAAGGGATCATGCAAGTATCATCTAAATTTTGATTTTTGATCCGTTTCAAAAACTGGTATCAGAGCAAAAGTATCATCAAGTATCATCTTAGAAATTCCATTCAAAAAACGGATTCCAGTAAAAAAGACACCCATGTAATCCTTCATATTCTTGTACACATGTTCCCACCTTGAATTAGCGCTCATAAATATAAATTAGAAAAAATAGAACTTGAAAAAATTGATGAGAATTAACTAGTAGCTAGATCTCAATTTTATGAGTGTTGTTTTTTTGTTTGATATATTTAACATATAATTTTTTAAAAAAAAAGTATAAGTGAAAGCATGTAAGACTAATACCCATGAATAACTAGTCATGTACATATAGTAGTTTGCTAGCTAATTAGCCTCAACTGCAACTTCAATATGTGAGCTGTGCTTGCGCGTGAACATGGCGTGCAAAAGACGCGAGCCAAGCGCGGGGGCCTGGTGCTTAGCACGGATCAGGTGGGTTACCATGTGTCCGTGCGAACCCAGCGATCCGCTGCGAGCCTGCGATCCGACGGCGGCTGCGTGGAGATTCGTGCTTGCATCGGACGATAGGGGGCTGTCCCGTTGCAAGCGCGGGGCGACGGGATCCCGTACAGAAGAATTTCTGTAAAGTATATTTAATGATAAAACAAATCACAACAAAATAAATAATATTTACACATATTTTTTGAATAAGATGAATGGTCAAATAGAATATTCAAAAATCAACAGTGAACTATAATTTAGAACGGAGGGAGTACGAATTTAATCCTACTAACGAAACGTTGTAGCCTTTCATTAGGGTTGCTTCAAAGAGGCCAAACGATTGAGTCTATGATATATGGCTATGGACTATAGAGCTAGAAAAGAAAATTTGGTTGTAGGTCACCACAATTTAATGGAATAGAGCTCATTGACACCATCTTTTTACTCATATGTCATTTACCCATGAATACAATATTATTATATTCGACGTAGAATGATACGGTAAATTACCACCGAATTACAGTGCTGCACGGCACAAAGGTGTAACAAGACATACCTAGAAGCACTAACACCAAAGGCACTATTTCCCCCCAAAATAAAAATGGCAAGAGATAGTTATGATATGAGACAAAACGTTTGTGTTTTCTTTGCATGTCACTACATAAATGCCCAATACCATCGATTGCCATCATTGACCCGGCCGTGCCACGTGGCTCGCTCGTCGCGCGAGTGCCCGCTCGCGCCCGCCTCCTCGCGTAGCCGCTCGCGTCACCTGCCTCGCCGCCGCGTGGCTCGCTCGCCCGCTCGCGCCACGCGCCTGCTCGGGCCACACGCGTTTTTTTCCCGCGGCTTTTCCAGCGCGCGCAGCTACGGGCGCGCCACAGGCGCATCTCAGCTAGTGTCACTACATAAATGCCCAATACCATCGATTGCCATCATTGAATCGTTGCACCCATGCACGCCGTTGCATTTGGCCATTGTTTCCTTCTATGTCATTATCGTTAGCTCTGTTAGATCACACGATCAAAATTCCTACATAATACCTAAACTGCCCTCTTCTCTTCATGAGGTTGTCATGTAGAGCTTGTGGGTTAGTGAGAGAAAGTGTCACCGACGGACGAGGCCTGACTATTAGAGAGAGAAAGAGGGTCACTAATAGGCTAATAGGCAGGGCCCAACTGTTCGAGAGATGGAAAGAGGAAGAGGAGAGCAACATGAGCGGCTTAGTCTGACTAGCGTCTTATCTATCTATCTATCTATCTATCTATCTGCTTATGTTCTTTTGAAAATACAAACTCTTTGGGTTTTTACCTCTTTTTAATCTTGACAGCATATCTCAAAGCTCAAAAAATAAATTAAATAATTCTAATATGGCTCTTGATGATAACTTGAAGAATTTTGAAAGTTTAGAAGATGAACTAATAAGTAAATAAAATGTATAAGTAAATAGGCTATATCGAAACACTAGCGTCGTGTCCCTCTTTCTCTTGGTCGTTGTACTTTACCTAGATAATAGTTATTACGGCTACCCTAAGGACATCTCCGATAAGTCCTAAGTTAAGATGTCATTGTACTATATCGAATAAAATATAATATAGAGAAATACGGATGTTCTAACTTAGGACCCATCAAAAATGCTTTAAAAACATGGCCAATAAGAGCCTAACTTAGACCATCTTCGTACTGTATCAAATAAAATAGAAGAGATAAATATGTCGATGAATAGTGGTCAAATAATGATGAGCCGATCTAAAAGTCTTCGTCCGTGATGCCCTAGCTCCCCCGTGTACTTGTATCCATTGCCATGCCTGTACCCTCAACTGCTGCAGCTGCATGTTGGATACCGGTATTTCTTTTCCGTCATTGAGTTGAGACGTTGACTGCTAATTTTTTTATGGGCTTCGAGCCCCACAGGAAGGCGATCAGATCGGCCAGTCTGTTTTTCACTATCAAAACTAGTTGATTGCCTTGTTATATATCGGCTTAGTGGCCCACCATTACCACCCTCCCCATTTCGTACTGACATGGATACACAAGCTTATATACTACTCTCTCTCTCTCTTTTTATTTGACTTATTTGACCCGTAGACATACCTTTGATTATTCGTCTTATTCAAAAATTCAGTGCAAACTTGAAATAAATAAGTTATGCTTTAAATACCTTTATTGATAAAATAAATTACAATAAAATAAATGATATTTAAATAAATTTTTTTTTGAATAAAACGAATGGTTAAAAACATATCCAAACGTCAAAAGCGTCAAACAATAAAATGGAGGGAGTATAATACTAATTATGCCCTTACTTATACGCCGATTAATCCACGTGGCCACCACTAGCCAGTTTTGAACTTTTCATCGCTGGCGTGGGGTAGCTTTGTTGCCATCGGGAGATGCAGAGAACTCAATTTTTTTGTTCATCGTCTTAGGCCACCGACACTTTTTTTTTCCCTCTAAATTCTAGGAAGAAAAGATAAATGCGAATTCGAGATGTGAAAAACGTGCATCAATGCTCCATTTGACAGTCTAATCAATGGTGGGTGTTGACATATGCTGGTTTAGGTTTTTTGCATAAGATTTTATTTAGAGCCCAGAATTAAATTTTCATATTTAAGTTTCCCGTAATTTTGCAGGCCCATAAAAATTCCGTACATTGCATTTTGTGCCAAATTTGTATTTAAAATTTGGGATGTTACAAACCTCCCCCTCTTAGGGCTCGTTTGGAAGCTGGTGGAGATATTTCCCATGGAAAATTTCCACCAAGGGGATTTTAATGGTTCAGTGGAAACCCTGGGTTTGCTGCTACGCTCTTTTCCAACCCGGGTGTGATTAGCAACCAAACAGATGTGCCTGCTGCTCCTAGCAAATTTCACTAGCGACTGCTGTAACCAAACACATGCGCTCCTGCGTTTTGCTATCTAATAAATTGAAAGTAGCAGCACAACTGCAAATAAAACTTGAGCATCTAAAAATTGAAAGTAGCAGGGCAGCTGCTAATAAAATTTCAACATCTAAAAAATTGAAATTAGCAGCACATAGCCCGAACATCTAAAAATTTCAGAAAAATACATTGTGCCAATCAAAATATTGTGTAGAACAATATCACAAAATGTTAAAAAAACAAGATATCGCTGAGTACAACACAATGTTTATCGACCAAAATAATAAAATAACACCGAAATAGCAGCACATGAATGTAAATCAGTGTTCGCCTAGTCGGCGACTAGTCGCTAGTCGATGGCAATCCGCACTGATCAGGGCCTGATCGATGGCCGACTAGTCGGTCAATGTCGGTCAAAATCGGACTAGTCGGTGCTAGTCGGTCGGTCCAAGTCGGCGACTAGTCAGTTAGTCGGGCTGACTAAGATAATGAAAGTATACAGTCACACACTAGTTACTAGTACACCAATAGTCTAATACACTTAGGGCCAGTTCTTTTCAGCTTAACAGCTTAACAGCTTAACGGCTTAACAGCTTAACGACTTATCTAAGTTTTAAAAAGCCATATACTTTGAGTTTTTTAAGTCCGTTTTTTCGCTGTTTTGAAGGTGGGTCCTAACGCTTTAAAAAGCAAGTCAAACAAAATGGATCCGAATCTCGAGACTACCTCGAGAAGCGTTTGAAATTTAGTCATTTCAGCCGTTCAGCCGTTAAGATCAGCCCAAAAGAACAGGGCCTTATACACTGTGGATCAAACTAGGGTTAGGCAGCAGCCGGTGGCCGTGCTCCCTCACCGCGCCTCCCTCTGTCTCCCTCAAGCGCCGCCGCCTCCCTCTTCCACCCTCCAGCGACGATGCCACCCTCGGCCGCCCTCCAGCGCCATCCCTCCGTTGGCCTCCCTCCAATGACGACGCCTCCATCTGCCGCCCTCCAGCGCCATCGCCTCCCTCGGCCGCCCTCCCGCGACGACACCTCCATCCGCCGCCCTCCAACGCCATTTGTATTAATATTTCTTGCTGGTCATATTGGAGTCTCCGACTAGTCGGCCTAGTCGCTAGTCACTAGGTAACCGACTGACTAGCGACTAGGTGAACACTGATGTAAATGCATGATATTGCACATTAGATGTTACAATGGTTCATCTATCAAAATAGTTCATAAAATAGCACCACACCACTTATGCATGACTGATTCAACAATTGAATGTGCAGTCAAAGATGTTGACAGGGAGGCTATTGCTTCTTCTCTCTACTGCATCCGAGAGTGAGGAAGAGGAAGGAGTCGCCAAGGTCGCAAGCTGGTGGCCTCCCCTCCCTCCCGGCTCCAGCTCCCACTGCATGTCATAGCATTTACTTGCTAGGCAAGTCAGGCAATCCTAAATTTAGTTTGCTTTTCAAACATGAAAGATGCTAAATTTGTTTATCCCTGATAAAACCAAATAAGTGGGCTAACTGAAACAGGCATAAAAAAACACAAAACAAGCCAGAAATGTACATTAGTATGCCTTATGCTAGTAATATATTATGCTAGGATCAGCCATGAAAGTTGTGCAAGGAACCACTCAAGCAAGCAGACTAAAATAGGGAAATCCTTGAATTTATTTTGGTTAGCAAACTAAGATGATTTATGCAGTACAAGAAAGAATGACCAGAACTGTAAAGTACACGACATAAATTGAATCAAACAGATGATAATGGAATCGGCTTCAATATGAGAAAGAATTGAAATCAGGTGTATGTTTGTCGGAATTGCAAATCATTTCATCACACCTAGACTAGTACAACATCATGGCACAGTGATATTAACAACTTGGTCAGGAGGCTGTTCGGCAGGATGCTCATGGGCCAGATAGAACCTTCCAGGGTGCTGGGCCCTGGTAGGCTGTTCGACTGGGCCGTCAGGGAGTGGGCCATGGCAATGGGCCGTGATTTTATCCCCGACAGCTCCGGTTAACCGTAGCTGTACATGTCGTTGTCAGATAAAAAGACAAGCTCGCACGCGGAGAGCGCTACGGGAGCGAAAGACCGGGCTGATTTGTCCCTTTGTTAACCAGGCAGGGGTACAGAAACGACCCTGGGTTCATAAAGAGCTAAATGCGGATCCGGGCAACGAGGTTTTATGGAAACCAACGCTAAGGAAAGAAATTGGAAAACTGAAAACGTACCGGGGTTGCCGAAATTAGCGTGCATGTACTGGATGCCAACTTGTTTCGCAGATTCCTGCTGATCCGGAAGGAGTTTCGAGGTGGGACCAGATCCGTTGGAAAGCTTATCGCGTCTGCTTTCTATGAAGTGGTAGAACGTCCGAAACAAAGGTCGTTTGTGGCCGGGGCGTTCGTTTTAGTGCGGACTAGTCAGGGAGGTCGCAAATTTCGAGGTCGCGAGCTTGCTGACGACCTGATTGAGACGGTGCCCGGCTGCGGAGCACCTCCAGATCTCAATAGGAGGATGAGGAGACCTCACGGGAAGATCTTAGGCCTCGTCGTCGCCGCCGATGACGGCAACGGGATTCACCATGGACCCGGGTAAGCACCGCGTAGGTCCCATGGAATCATCAGAGATGAGAAGAAAGATCTTCTCGATCCCCGGAAGGAAGAACGCTCCATGTCTTAGGTAAATCATCACCGAGGATCGTCCTTGAGAAGGAAAATCTCGAGGATGAGATCGGCCGGTCCCCACGGATGGCGCCAGCTGTCGACGGTTGGGAATGGAACTCCACGAGTCGAGCTTATTTGTTGATTGTGGACAACGGACCCTTCTCCTCAAGGGCTTTGCGTTCGGGGATGGCAGATCATGCAAGACACGGAGGGGGAGACGGTGATTTTTATCCTGGTTCAGGCCCCAAAGTCGTCGGCAAAGCCCAACAGTCGGGACAAAGCCCAGGCCCCAAAGTCGTCGGCTGCTGGTCTCTCCGCTAGCTCCTCCGGCCCGCAAAAGCTGAAAGGCGGAAAGGGTGTGTTCTTTGAGGAGTTATTGGCCGATGACTTTTACAAATTGGGACCGGATTAAATTGAGAAATCCTAGAAACAATATCCCATTCCCTCTGCTTACCTATGGGTAGGCCCTGCTACACCCCTTATCTTCGAGTGCGCCCCTCTTCATCGCCAGCCACCTCCTTCCTCCTACCACTACGACCTAGCATGTCGCTCCTTCCCTTTGGTTAGAGTTTTGGGACAGGTCCCCTGTGTCCTCCGGGATTAGAGGGAGGGTCAGGGAGACTGTAGAAACTAGGAAGGGGGTCGTGGTGGTGGATCCACATGTGTCAAGGAACGGTTAAAGATGGTGGGGCGGCGGCTACGACAAACGAATCAGGTTACAACAGTCAAAGTTAGAGTGGACAGGGCCAGAGTTGCGATACGAGGATGGGGGGAGCGTATGAGTGGTGGCGGAAGCGGAGGCATCAATAGGGGAGGCGTGCAGAGCGAGCCCAGGGAGGAAGGTGGAGGGGCGCAAGGGGGAAATTAGGTGGGAGGAGTGAAGCAGTTTGAGGCGTAGATCACGAGACGAGGAAGCCTATCTTGTCAGGATGGGGTCCAACATGATAGTGTTCCCTATTCGCTCTTGATAAATTTTGTGTGTTGCCTCTTTCTCCTATCTTTTTTTTCTCCTTTTCTTTGTTTGAGCTTATATCTTGCACTTGATTTTTTAGTAATATATGATTCTGGAAAGTCCATGCAGTCTTTAGCTCTAAAAAAAGAGTTGTGCGGTAAATGCATTTTGGATTTTACCTTTTTCCTATAGTTTTTGGCTATTTTTTAAAAAATAGAAAATGACATGCCTTTTAGACAAAAATAAGTCCCCGTTGTATGTCAGATAAGCAATAATAGGTGTCAGCGTGCCATATTGACGTAGCATGGATGAACTCGAACCAGGGCACCATCCTACTGGGCCGATCGACAATAATTAATTTTTTTTGTCTGAGGCTATTTATTTGGTCTTAACGGCTAAACAACTTAGCAGTTTAATGGCTTATCTATATTTTAAAAAGATAAACTCCTTTTTTATGTAACAACTTGATAGCTTAATGGCTTATATGCTTTTGATTTTTTTCGGTCATTTTTTCGCTGTCTCGAAGGTGGGTCATAAGGCTTTAAAAAGCAAGTGAAACAAAATTAATTTGAATAGGCTCTCAAAATTTACTCATTTTAGTTATTCAGCCGTTCAGATCAGCTCAAAAGAACGGAACCTAAAACGATGCTGGCCCAACGCTCTTCACACACGACGAGATTAACCAAGAGCTATTCGTAATCCTAGTAAAGGCCCAATTAACAAAAGCCCAAAAATAACTTTCTGTCGATCAGCCCAAATCACCTTGACCAACCGCACGTCCGCCCCCCACCTCCGCGAGAAAATTGTGTATTTGCCACCCCCCAGAATGCCGCACGTTTTTTTGCCATCCCTAACATTGTCTCATTCTATTTGCCATCCCCAACATTGTCATAGTCACCAATATGCCATTTCCCCCCATTTTCTCCATTTCTACCCCTTTTTTCACTTTTTTTTCATCCATTTCCCTTTCTCCTCCAACTCCGGCGGGGAGAGCTCGCCGGCGGCGGAGCTTGGCCATGGCCGCCGCCTCCCCGTGGCCACCGCCGCCTTCCCATCGCCGCGGCGATGAGCTCCTCCACGCGCATCGGCGACGTGCTCCGCCGCCGCCTCCGCGCGCGCCGTCGATCACCGTGTGCGCCATTGAGCTCCGCCGCCGCCTCCGCGCCGTTGAGCTCCGCCGCCGCCTCCCCCGCGCCGTCGACCTCCGCCGCCGCCTCCCCGCGCGCCGTAGAGCTCCGCCGCTGCCTCCGCTCGCGCCGTCGACCTCCACCGTCGCCTCTCCGCGCGCCGTCGAGTTCCGCTGCCGCCGCCGTCCGCGCCGTCGACCTCCGCCGTCGCCTCCGCGCGCGCGCCGTCCTCCTCTGCCGCCGCCGCCTCCATGCGTGCGCCATCGAGCTTCCAGCGCCGCCATGGCCAAGCTCCCAAGCCGAGCCGCCGCCGGCGAGCTCTCCCCGCCAGAGTTGGAGGAGAAAGGGAAATGGATGAAAAAAGTGGAAAAAGGAGTAGAAATGGAGAAAATGGGGAAAATGGTATATTGGTGACTATGGCAATGTTTGGGATGGCAAATATAAGGGCACCTCCGCTGGTTTCGCTCCGAGGGTCCGAGCCTCCGACCGCCGCACGCCATGGAGCCGAACGCCGCGGTCGCCGCCGACGCCGACGCCGACGCCGGCGAGGACTACATGAGCGACCTGTCCAACTTCCTCCCGCAGGGCGACGCCTCCCCCTCGAGGGGCCTCGGGCGCCGGAAGCAGCCGCCGCCCGCGCAGCCGCCGGCGCGGGGGCCGGCGAAGCGCGCCAAGGGGGTGCCGTGGCAGGAGCGGCGGCGGAAGGAGCGCGAGAGGAAGCAGCAGGAGGAGGACGCGCGTACCATGTCCGGGCTCGCGGAGGCCATTCCGGAGAGCAACGTCGGGTTCAGGCTGTTGAAGCAGATGGGGTACGACCCGGCGGCCGGCGGCGCGGAGCCGGTCGGGATCGAGATCCGTCGAGGCCGGTCCGGCCTCGGCTCGGAGCCGGCGGTGGCGGTGGGCATGCCGCAGCAGCAGCCGTCGGAGGCGAGGACGCGGGAGGCGGCGGAGAGGGACAGGAAGCGGGAGGAGGCTCAGCAGGAGATGGTAGGGGAGCTGAGGGCGAGGCAGAGCATGCAGTGGAGGAGCCGGAGGCTGCTGTGGGACTACCGCAAGGCCGAGGCCGCGCTTGCACAGCTAGAGAACAGGGAGGTGGAGCCGCCGGCACCGGAGGCGGAGAAGAGAGAAGAAGAGGAGGAGGAGGAGGAGGAGGTGATTACTGAAGAGGTAGTCTTTACACCTGCACTGTGAGATTTATCCACCTTTTGTTCTGTAATTCTGTTGGTTATCTTAGGATTTTGGACTCCTAATTCGGTTATTCAGTTATTCAGTATCACTGTCCTGTCACTACACTGTTCAAATGATTTCAAATCTGTGTGAATTATTACTAACTTTGCTTAGAAAATTGGAGCCAGGCGTACTAAACCCCAAAGATACCCCCCTCGTCTGGCATTGCATGACATTTTTCCATCCATTGTTCATGTCATTGAAATGTCATACCAGCAGACACAATCGATTCATTGAAGAGGGTTCTGAAATACACTCGTACGAATTTGTTTTGCCGCATTTTCTATTGTCACAGACCTCATGCTCATAACTCATGAATAATGATCATTAGATTATAGTCAGAACCTTTTCATTTTGGTTTCATAAATGGATTAAGCATAATTGCTTATTAGATCCTGCATCATGTAATGCTTATTTCTTCAGATTGTGCCGTGACAATGGCAGTGGCTCAGCTCGAATTCTGAAGTGGTTGACAACTTGACATGTTTTCTTTACTAGGCGCTCTCTTCTGGGAATTCCTTTTTTGCAAAGAATACTTGTGAGGGTTTTGCTGAAGAGAATGGGATTAACATGTCGTTTTTTGTCTTGCAGAACTTGCAAAACATACTGACAAAGCTGCGCGATCAACACCATTATTGCCTTTATTGCGGATGCAAGGTCAGCATTATTTTGGACACAAGTGAACTGTTGAGAAAATCCATAGTTCCCTCAGATCTTATAATAACATGCCTTCTTTACAAAATCAAAATAAATAAATGTTTTATTAGAGCTCTAGTGTTGTTGTGCATATCATCACCCTTGTACTGCATTACTATCCAAAACAGCAGTTACGATATTTTATTTCATCTTTCATTAGCAATGTAGCTGAAATAGTGTATTTTTGTTATAGTGTCTTCCAAGCTTCTTAAAATTGGATTTCTCTTATCTTTTTTTTCCAGTACGAATCAGCCGAAGCGCTAGCAAATGAATGCCCTGGGCCTCATGAAGATGATCATTGATTCACTCTGCCACTGGTGACAAGGAATTGTCCTTGGCTCCTTGCCACTACTGTACTACAGGTGTGGTGGTTTAAACAATGCAATTATGTTCAGTAAAGATCTGCATACTGTGTTAGATTCCTAGTACACTGGAGCGTTAAAATCTTACCATTTCATCTTCCTTACTATAACAAACAGGAAAGGTATTCCAAACATCACGTTTCCTGTTTATTATGGTATAAGAAGAAGATGTTGATGGAAGCCATGTCTCCAGACTTCTACTACGCAAACCGCTTTCTAATCCTATGGTAAATATCTTAACATGGTAAATGATGGTGAGATCATTCTGCGGCAGTTTGAAGCTACAGAGATGGAACATGAAGCTTCAGGAAGAGTTTAGATCCTCTTTAGAACTCATTCCATTTGTTCATTGATTTGGTATCGGTCAGGATTGCATTCTGGTGTATCGCATGATATGATGGTTGTAGGTGCTGAGCTTCTGGAATGCATCATAAGGGACTTGAGTTCATCTTATGAAGAATATGGAAGACTGTTGTTTCATGCTCCTGATATAAATGAGAACTGGACAAAATTGATCCTGAATATATGCAGATCCCTCCAAGTTGATTGAAAACAAATATGTAGCCTTTTCGGTGTTTTGGTGTGCTGCCATGTTATGTGAGTTGGCATGATTATTAGCCTGAAGTTTCATTTTAAGTTTTTGCTAGCTTATGGGACTGGACAGTTGGCGTTTTGTTGGTTGATATGGTATCTGAATATTTGTTGATGCCCGTGGCATGGTAGGCTATTTGTAATATGAATCTTGGTGTTTCTGTCATGCTATAATGGAGACGGAGGTATTTCTCATCGAAGAAAATACGATTTGCACAGCTCCTTGACACTGAATACTGAAAGGGACTGAAATTTATGTTGAAAAAGCCCGACTTGAAGAGCCTTGCAGTAAAAAGTGAAGAGTTTTTTTTTTCAGGAGAGAAGAGTCTTCAATGGTGAAGAAACAAGTGAAGCTTGAGCTTGAAAATGATCAGCAGATGGTGCCCAGAATGTTCCATTCCGCTTACTGATCAAAGGGCTGTATATATCCATCATCCTAACTGTTGAAGTTTGTGGTGTGGGAAGGCTGTCACTGTTATACATGGTTGAGTGGTTCTACTCCTAGCATAGAGCCATATACATGCCGGAATCTCTGCACAGTGCAGTTCTGGCCTTACATTGCTGTCAATATTGCATGTGACTGTGATCTGACGATCCATGATCACTGTTTGTTGATCACAGGCTAATGTATGGCTACAGCACTCATTAGCATGGGGCCAGATGTTTTGTTGTAATGACTGCATCAGTGTGCTGGATCATGGATGTGCCCTGCCCCTGGCAATTTCTTTGTGCACCTTTCTGATGTGGGCTCCCTGACTGCTAGGTCCCGGAGGCTCACTGCTTGCAAACAGCAAAAGTTTCTGTCTTTACAACCAAACCAACTACCGGGAAGGAAATGGAACAGCACCCGGCCAAACAGTGACGGGGAAAAGTAGAGGTGCTTGAAGCAAAAATCTTTATGGCAATCCATCTCAAATGGAAGCAAGTGCTGATGTTTTTGGCAGAATATATCAATCTACCAGTGTTTCTCCACTGATGATCGAAACTTTTGGAGCAAAGCTGCCGCTGCTGCGGCTGCATAACCTCAGCCAGCCCATCAACAACACAACACCATTGGTGCTGAGAGCATGCTGCAAAGCAACGCTGTGTCTGTGGTCTCACTTTACATGAACACACGCCCTCCGAACTGATTCTTTGTAATGCCACAGATGATATAGCACATACCAGGAGAGTGAAGTTCATGTAAAATATGCACATTGTGCAGGCCGAGTTGATGCAGTAAAGCATACTTGCTTTTGCTTGGGTCGCATTCACATGAAACCATATCTAATCTGGAGGGCAAAGATGGCCGAGTTGGTCTAGTTTTTTTATATCGCTCACCAACCACATAAATCATCAGGCATGCTGAAACTCCTATACAACACTGCCACGCCTGAAAACGATTAAATGAACAGAGCAAACCTCAGGATAAGCAATAACAGGGAGTAATATATCAAGTAAAGTCCTCGACAAGCATACTGGATACTTCGGATTCATGGAAGTCTATGTTCAGATTCATAGAGGTTTACATAGCCACAACAGTTGAGTCCATGGGCATGCGCATCACAAAGGATTAACGCCTGTCACATTAGAATTTCCTTTCATAAAAACAGACCAAAAGTTTGCAAAGGGCAGGCAGCATCAGGCTCTTCGGTTCCATGTCTCTTTGAGCGACCATGATGGAGAGTAGCTGAATTGGCCCCTACGGAGACCAGTGCGATGAGCTGCCAGCTTGGTCGAATGCAGTGCTGGAGCCATGATCCATGCGCTGCTCTGGGGCTGGCCCATTCCCCTGCAGAGCAAGCTCAAGCTCACCGGAGAATTGGCGTTGATGGCTAGAGTCGGGGCGCACCTCATTGAGCCGGACTTCATTTGGCAACTGATGTGGCACGTTCTGGCCACCTTCATGGCCCCGGGAGCCAGTCCAGGGGCTCTGAGTCATGTAGTTGCTCGCCATGACCGAGGGTGTCACAGGGTTGCCATCAAAGCCCGCAGAGGAGGACATAGCTGCGGCCCGGTTGTGGCTGGCACCGTGGGTAGTATCCCATGGTTGAGTTGACAGAAGAGAGAGAGCACAGCTGGAGTCGGCGGCGACTCCTGTGAGACATCCGCCCAGAGGGAGCCCTGGGCCGGGGAACACCGGTGGACCTGCCGAGGAGCTGCCCTGGCTACTGTAAGCATGGGCACCATATCCCAGAAATGCACTGGGGTGAGCATGATGATCTAGGCTCCCTTGCCACTGGAAGCTGCCGGGCATTCGGCTGCCCGGTCGAACTGCTGGCCATGCACCCCTCACGCTGCTTGGCACCCTTGGGTATGAGAAATCCACCTGAAAGCTTCTGGACCTGACAGGCTCTTCTTGACCAAGAATTGCAAGAACATATCAGCAATTACTATTGAATTGGACTGGTCAGTGAATACGCTAGTTTGCAAGAAAGAAAAAAAGAAGAGCCTTTGTTATCACCGAAAGGTGCAGCAAATCGACCATAGCGTGATGCAAAAGCACCAGCGGCTGGCCGCCTCCTGCGCTCATTGTGGCCTGCGAGGCGATTGCGGCAGCTTCTTTTTATTTGGTCAAATTCAGTCAATTGGTGGAACCTGCCGTTAATGTGACCAGAGAGTTAGTGGTACAATCATTCTGAATTTAATTATCTAGTGAGGTATGGTGATCGAATTTTTGACATGACAAAAGGTTAAATCATCTAAATCTCAATTCTTCCTGGTATTACAGATGATAAAAATCAATATGAAGGTTGTACAGAGCTCATTCAAACGAAGTGCTCAGTGCTTATCATATTGAATATTACAGTAAAAATTAAAGTGCACAGTAAGCTGCCCAAGTACTCCCTACACTAGCTCATCTTAGTTGCAAACATGCATATATAATGCAAGATAAATACGGCAAAACCAAAGCACAGGACAAAAAGGTCATGACAATTGGGACCACCCAACCGTTAGCACACATTTCATTAATCAGTAACACTATCCTAATGCCATTCACGGCTACATCCATTACATTGAAAATACTCAACAAAAAAAAAAAAGGAAGGAAGGAGAAAGGAAGCACGTGGAAAGGAGACTGTATTGACACTATCATTTATGGAGGTGTGAGTTGTCGGGCTTAGCACAATAATACACATTCGCCGACAGTTTATCCAATATTCCAATGTGGAGGCAGTTGTCCACCAATTCACACTAAACGGCCCACTTAGCTTTTCTGATCAAGCATATGCAGCTAGTTATTGACACACTGGACACTGCCAAAACCCAAACATAATGTGTTGAGATATTCATGAAGTTATATTGTTGGTTACTTGACCAATTAATTAAATGACAAAAGCTTAAATATAACCAAAAGTAGCTCATATAACTCCAGGCATGTGCTACAAAACTCCCGCACAAACAATAGTTAATTATTTTGCTCAAAGAATTGGATTTATTTTCAGACATCTAGCAAATGGAAATTTTTGTGAAAAACAATACAAGGTCAATTGGTCGATGCCAGATGTTAAATGCTTCGTAACCACTCTTTCAGTGTCGCCAACCTTTTTCTCAAAATGAAAATTTCACAAACCAGCATATTTCAATTGAAAGTAAATGCTCATATTTGTGCTTACCCTGCTTCAGGTGTTCAATCCATTAAGGCACCAAACAGTCCGAGTTAACCACAGACTATTTGACAGTAGCATATGAGATGTGAAAAATCCAAACCAGGTATGCTACGTGTGAGCTAAAAAGACGAGTTACTGAAGGGGAAAAAAAGTACCATGAGCTTATCAACCTTATTAAATGCGCAGCAGCGGCATACACATGAAACAGCCAGAATGCAATATCTAGAGTTCTGAAGCATAACTGAAGCCTGAAGAGGTTGAACTGAATATACTATTTCAGTGCTCAGCTGAAGGCATGAATGCCTTTCTTTTCTACATTGGTTTGACAATGATAAAATCAAGGGCAATTTGAAATCTAAACTATGAATTAATCAACTACTAGAAATACTAACTCAACACAGGGGAATCTCATTCAAAGAAACAGGCACGCAAGCAGGCGATTCTCATCTCAAACATATATATCAATCTTCGGATCTTCCTACCAAAAAAATTGTCATGAGCAACACTCAAAGCAGAAACCACACAACAATCGCCACAATGCAAGATCCCACTGATCTAAGGTAAGCTAGGCACTTGGTAAGCCTAAACCTAATCAACAAAAAGAATCCAGAAAACACAAAGTTTTACTCAAAACAAAGCATAGCATGATAAGAGCAGGGCATCCGGAGACCATGGAAATGCAGCAAGAGAAGGGCGGCAATGGCGGCTGGCGAGTGGAGCGGTACTGACCTGCTGCACTGCTGGCAGAAGCGCTGCTCGAGGCCGGCGACGATGGCGCGGGATTGCCGGGAGTGCATGAAGCACACCTTGTGCCGGGCGTAGTACTGCTTGAAGGCGTTCAGATCCACGTCGCACCCCTCTACCTGGCACCGCGGCCGCGCGGACGCCGAGGAGCTCCCGCCGGAGACCGCCTTCCCCTTCCCCTTACCCTTCCTCCCGCCGCCGCCCGCCTTGGACGACGAGGACGGCGGCGACGACGCGCTCGCGCCGCCGCTTCCACTGCCGCTCCCGCTGCCGCTCCCGCTGCCGCCGGCGTCCTCGAAGTAGATCTTCTTGCCGAACTTGAGCCCGCGGAGCTGGTCGTCCCAGCCGTCCCCGCCGCCGCCGCCGCGGCTGCCGATCTCCATTGCGGCGGTGCGGCGATGCTGGACGCGGTGGTGGCGGGCGGGCACAGTGGCGCGCTCTGGTGAGCGGTGGATGGTGGGGTGGTTCTTGCCCCCCCTCTTCTCCTCTCCCCTGCAACTCTGCAAGGGAGAGAGGGAGAGAGAGAGAGGAAACGGAGGGAGCCGAGCGAGGTGAATGAGGTGTGGCTTGGCCCTTAAAATAAACACTCCCCCTTCCCCTTGTGTCCACTGCACAGTGTGCTCCACACTTGCCCTGTTCCACACACCACACCTCACTCTCTCTAGAGTGTTCAGCTTCCGGCACAGCACACACTAGCTTAAAAGTGGAGTTAGCTAGCAGCAGCAGCTACGTACGCACTGCAGGCCACCTTGCCTGCGTAAAAGACGGCGGTGGGCAGGTCGGGGCGGCACCACCGTCCACCAGCGTACGGACGTGCCGGAGAGCGAGAAGAAGAGCTCACAGTCACAGCAGCACACGAGAAGGCGGCAGCGTCTGCCTCCGCTTCCCGGCCCTGAGCCCCTGCCTGCCTCCAGTTTATCAAGTGCCAGCGTTGAGGGGCAAAAAAATAGCCCTAGAAACGCACAGCGGCATCGACGCAAACGCCAACGCACGCAGCAGGCCGTGAATGAAACTGCCACCGCCACTGCAGTTAGAGCTACCTCAGCTGCCAGCCTGCCAGCCACAGGAGATGTTACCCCCAACCAGGCAACCCCTCCCCCTCTCTCTCTCTACACCTCAACCTCTCCATGACTCCCATCTCTCTCTACCATGTAGAACACCACACACGGACGGTACCCAGCAGGCGTGGCTGACATGTGGGGCACAGGGAAGGGGCGTGGGGCCATGCGTGTGGTGTGGGTGGGAGAACCGGTGGGAATCGACGGCCGCGGTTGGTGACCTTGGTGTTGGTGGTGAGGTGGTAGCTAAGGTTGGATCTTGGATGGTGGGGGAGAGTGAAGTGAGTGAGTGATTGAGTGAGGTTACTGTTGCTAGGAGGAAGTTACCCCAGGGTTAAAAGCCTAGGCAACGTTAGGACACTGTAGGCCAGGAGGATAGGTTTTTTTTTTGCCCTTTTGTGGTAAAAAAATAAGGATATCAGCCTCAGGGGTTTTTTAACTAAGGCCATTACGTGGAGGTGCCAGCCACACATGAGTTCTCATGCATGCTTGTTTGTCTGTAGCTTTCTATTTCCACGTGGCAATAATAAGCCAACGGAGTACAGTTTTACTTTCAGTAAGATGTGGTGTCATGCTTTATTAGGTATTGAATAGACAGGAGTATAAAAGCTCATGGCTTTCTTGTCGTCATTTGTTTACTAGTCCGTATCTTTCAGGTGTCCCGTCGTTCTAGAGGTGCATTCCTTAATATTTTTTCTACTTACTTTGTAGCCATCCATTTTAGACAAATCTAATTAAATAGGCCGTTTAGTATTTACGAGGAATTTTTTTGCTATATCATATTTTGAAGTCATTTAGTTGTCTTTTTAGATTTACATGTTAGATGATGTGTCCATTATTTTTAGAAGAATTCATAATGTTTATTGTTGAAGTAAAGATTTTTTTTTTGTTTTGTATAGAAACACATCTAAATAAAGTTACCATAGCCAAAGTTGACAAGCATACTTGCATGCATATTTCAGCCAGGTATTTTTGGCTGGTCATTTATGTGTCCATAGAGTTATGATGCATAACCCCAAAAAAACCTATTGTCCATTATTATTCCTTAAGAGGAAATTTAGGACTGTATTGATCCAATGGAGGGTGTGGTTTTGGCCTTCAGCTTTTTTGAGTTTGATATAATATGGCGCATTCCTTATTTTTAACACACACACACACAAACTTGTGGTGGAGCTTGCATATATACTTGGTGGATTCCCATTGGTGGAGAATCTTTTGGAGCTTTGGTTCTGCATAAAAATACCAGCTAAAAAAATTTGTAGATGTACTCTTGAACTTACTCTACCTATGTATGAAATTTCAAGGTCAAATTCATCCTATAGTAAGATTAAAAAAAAAGATAAAATTCTATCAATTTTAAACCCTTCAAATTTGTCAGAATTTTCTCTTTTTTATAACTCTTAATATAAAATGAATTTGGTCTTGAAATTTCATACATAGGTAGAGTAAGTTCAAGAGTACATCTACAAAAAAAAATTTAATTTTTTTATGACTTTTGTTAGTTGGGGTGCACGGTGATTGTACCGGAAGCCTGATTGCACCTGATATGTACTCAACTTGTGGTGGAGCTTGATATATACTTGGTGGATTCCCATTGGTGGAGAATCTTTTGGAGCATTGGTTCTGCATAAAAATACCAGCTCATATGTGTGGGGTCTTGAGCTCCCATTATACTTTTTTATATTTTACATCCCCCGTTTGTCCGTTAGGGAACTGGCGTGAAGCCTCTATGAAACCGAAGTAGCAAACCCTACCTTAGAATGGAATAAAGCTGCTGCTAGAGGAGAGGAAACTGAAGACAGATGAGCGGTTAAACAAAGTGGTTTAAGTAGTGTTTAGAGTTCCAAAGCAACCCTCTTTTAAAAGCCCTCCTTCTCCCAAAAAGAGGAAACAACGGTATCGATTTCCAGGATCCATAAAAAAAAAACAGGGTTATCGATCTCCATATACAACTCAATCTCTCATCTAACCTAATCTCATGCTCATTGGTCTCTCACTTCAACATGTTGAATGGAAATCATCTTGTAATATTTCATGCAAACAAAAAAAATATCATCATGTAATATCAGTGACTATAGTCTAATAATACTATTATCATTGACGATGTCCTGGACGTACAACCATGCATGAGCACCGAAAGATGTGCCCAGTGCCCACAAACCGTGTGACACGTTGCAGATGGCTGAGTATTTGTATTTTAAAAGATACGTGTAATTTAGGATAATGTTATATTTCATATGAGTATTAAAAGTCAGTTTTAGGTATGGTTAACTTTATCGCATTTTGAATATATAGCGTTGTCATTTTCTTTTACAATATTTAAGATAGAATAAAATGTAACATTTGTTGGTAAGCTTCTATATCAACCAAATAGATCCTATAGAAAGTTTTATCTTACATGAGATGCAATTGCACTTTTCATGTTCCCATATTTTTTTTGTGTCCTCAATTAAGGAAAAATAGTCTCTTCCGACCTCTGCCCATAAACCAAACAAATGTTACTTTTCAAAAACCTTTTTTAAACATCTCAAAACCTAGCTAAACAATAGGATCCACATGAGAGTTCATCGGAGTATGTGGAGGAAAAAAGGAAGAAGAAGGTTCGATCAGGACATCAACGACCGACAATAGTGAAGTGATGTTATGGCTAGAAAGAGAAAGAAGAGAGAAGCTCAAGGCGACATATAGCTGATGACACAGCGAGGCAACAATGCGGTTGTGAGAAGGAAAAAAGGGGAGATTCCACCATATAGACATATGGTGGGAAAGAGAAGTTAGGGAGGAAGAAGAGAGGATGACAAATTCTTTGCAATTTGAAGAAATCATATGAGCAAAAGTGTACAAAAATAACAAATTATAAATTTCACAACTTTGTGATAACACCCGTTTGGTTAACATATAGTATTTTCTCAAAACTCACAACTTTACATCAGTTGCGTAAATCTCATTAATCCTTTAAATTTTTTAATTTTATTGGCCCATAGATTTCAATCAAATTAATGTCGGTCGGTATTGTTGTAAGGGATAACATATAACTAGTGCATCAGTCATATTTTTTACGGTTTTACTAAATTGCAGTTTCCTGCTTTTTTGTGTTTATATTATTTTTCTATTTTCGTGACCGTTTTTCTAGTTTGTGTACATACACTATTTTTTCACTTAATTTATAGAGGAAAATTAATTATTTTGTATTGAAAAAACCTATATATCCATATGTTTACATTATTTTTAACTTTTTTGTTTATTAATTGTTTTTTACTGAAATTGGGTTTGTAAGTTTTTTAGATTAACTACGTTAAAATATTTTGTTTAACTTCTATAATTATTGGGTATGTTTTTTTTATATATATTATTCGTTGAGCATATGCGTACATAAATCTCAAAAGCAATCACTTATCACTGAGTGGGTCTTTATTGAAAAAAAGACCGCAATCAATTTCTTTCCTCCCATCTTCCTTGCAGATATAGTGGACAACAAGTTTCTATACCGCTAGGCATAGGAGGAGCTGAGGGTGGAGCTTAGGTGGGCTCCAGCCCCACTAGTGGCCCAGTACAAGAGATCTCATATATGCAGTAATTTTGTTACAGCCTAATCCATACACAATTTGTTATGGCCTAATTCAAACAGTGCTGCGAGCTCACACGACGGTTCATCTTTTTCAAACAACATTGCGAGATCATTGTATTTCAACTATTAGATACAATTTTTTTGTGCCTCTATCATATTCTATAATGTGATATAATCATATGATGGATTAATGCTATAACTATATTATAATATTACAATTTAGAAATTTGATGTTAGTGTTTGAGCCTTGGAGATTCCTTTCTTAGCCCCTCCTTCTTTAGAATTTTTTTGGCTTTGCCACGGCGCGGACAATACCATTATCAAATGCAAATCAGTAGCGGTATGACATGTGTCCCATATGGGAAATTCTAGGGGACGGGATCCCGTCCGGGTGGGATCCGGACGGGATCGGCCCCCCTCGCGCGCTGTGCAGAGGAGGAAGAAGGGAGGGGGAAGGAGGAAGAAGGAGGAGGGAGTAGGAAAGAAGACCTACCTCGCCGCCGTCGACCTTGCCGTCGCCGCCGGCCGTTCAGATTAGGGTTCGGGGTGGGGTTCGGATTTAGATTTGGGCCGGGGAAGGGGGCGGCATGGCGGTGGGTGGGGTTCGTCGGGGGCGGCAGCGGTGACGCCGCCGGAGCCGAGGGAGGGGGTGAAGGCGGTCAGCCAGCGGTGGAGGGGGGACCGCCCCTCATCCTCTCGGGTTAGGGTGGACGGCGACAACGCGGCGGCGGGAGGCTAGGACTGCGGAGCGGCCGGCGGCAAGGGCACCGCCGGCCGGGGCGGAGGAATGGGCCGGCGGAGGTGCGCGGAGCAAGAGACGGAGGGGCGCGAGAGGAGGGGAGGGGAGGGATCCCGTCGGGGGATCCCGTGTATAGTCGCCCCCGTCCCATATTATTGCCGTGACCCTCTCGATCGGTTTGCTCGTAAGCAATTGGCAAGGGCGAAAGAGTGTGTACGTACGAAACCCTACATTGCATGCACACCTGTACTAATTAATTAACCATATGTACCGTAGTACGTTATCTAAGACGTAGCTGTATATATGCACTGTAGGGAGGGGTCAAGAGTAAACATTGGGAACATGAAATTCTAACAGATAAGAGCTCTTCCAGCCGAGAAGCCATTAATTCACTAAATAATAAAAAAGGACATGATCCGTATATTATTTGACTATTTTTATTTCGAAACATAAAATGGAGCTGGTACCTTTTGTCCTTTTTTATTTTATTTTCTAGAAGGAGATTTATATTTTTGTTTAAAAAAAATGCACATTTTGGACCTGTAAACACCTGGAGCCTCTGCTTGCACCTTTCACGTCCCGGCCTCCCGGGTGGCCGGGTTCTTCCTAGGAAAAGAAGGCCTTGATTGATGTAAAGAACAAGGAAAAGGTGCATATATAGATTATCACTAAAAATTTCATTGGTAAGGAGTGATCAAAGTTATATTTTGAAAATCGCGTCGATGTCCGAAGCGTAAGTTCGTTATATGTAATGATAGAAGCATCCGAAGGTGAAGCTATAAAATAGAGTGTTGAATAGAGTGTCTGCTGAAAGGAATTGATCTCTTAAGAAATAGAGTGTTGAATAGCGTGTCTGCTAAAAGGAATTGATCCCTTAAGAGTGTAGCGCAAAGTGCACAGCAATAGTGTTATAGAATGTGCATTTGAAGTTTCGCTCCTCCCCGCCCCCGCCCGTGGGCCGCGGCTCCTCTGGGCCGATCCTGCATGTGCTGGCCGAGGCTACCCCTCCCGCCACATCTGGGCCACGTAGCTGTGGCTCCGGCCCAGCAGGCTCCGGACCTCCTCTGGCCCAGCATCCCGTTCTGCTGGACCCTCTTTCCCTGGCCCAGCCAGCCCTCCCTCTACCGGTGGACCCCTGTTTTGATCCTATGATCATCGAGGCTGTTCTGCCTTCGCCGGATTCGGCCACCACTTTCGTTTCCAGAGCCACCATCCCCACACCCGTGCCGCTGGTTCATACCCCCCCACCTCCTCGCCGTTGCCCCAGACCGGCTACCCCTCGCCGTAGCTCCAGGCTGGCCTCGGGGAAACGACCCCTCCCCTCTGGTGGCACCTCTTCAGTACCTGCGATCCGCAAGGCGCAGGGCGTCCTAGCCCGTAGGTTGGGGATAGCCCCTGCCACGGCGGTCGACGACCTACTTGCTCAGCTCCAGGCCCTCTTCTCCTTGGGCTTGCTTGACGAGGTCACCCTCGCCGTCGTCGCAGACGTGTGCGGGCTGTCTCGCCTGACCTTGGATGTCGCTGCCGCTACCCAGGATGTGGGAGAGGAGTGTGTGGCCCCTGCCTAACTGCCACCGCTTCCAGCTCCTCAGTGCCCCGTCGTTTTGATGTTTAGTCGTCCTTTGTTCGGTGTCCACCTGCATGTGGACTCCAGTCCGTGTCACCACCTGCGTGTGGACTTGTTTCCGTGTCGCCACCTGCGTGTGGGTTTGTCTCCGTGTCGCCACCTGCGTGTGGCTTTCGTTGTACTGTTTTCTTCTACCTTGGGTACTATCCGGAACTGCGGTCCCCGTCAGGTCCCTGTGTTTCAAAACACCTGTGTTTGGTTTCCTGGACCCCCCTACCGTAGTTGTCTGCCACCCTACAGTGCCTTGTTTCGGTCCGCTTCTCCAACTTCGCGGGTCCCTACCAAGTGTGCTCCGTCTAGCGTTTCCCAATGAAGATTCTCTATTGGAGTGCCCGTGGCCTCAACTCCGCCGCCAAACGGGGTGTTGTTGCAGATTTGGTTCGCGACTACTCTCCCTCAATCCTCGCGATTCAAGAGTCTAAGCTCTCCGCCCCTGCCACCAAACACTCATGGAGATTTGCGGCCATCGACTCAGAAACTACCTGCAACTTTCGGCTACTGGTACCAGGAGAGGTGTCCTCCTCTTCTGGGACCACTCAATCCAACTCTCCGACACGCTCATCCTCAACCACTCTATCTCTGAGTGGGTCTCCCACCCTGACGAGCAGGCCGCCTGGGCCATAACCACTGTATACGGCCCTTCTGCTGACGCCGACAAGGAAGCCTTTTTGCTCGAGTTGGGGACTGTGGCCCAGCATTATGCCTGCCCCTGGCTTATCCTAGGTGATTTCAACCTCATCTACAAGGCGGCCGACAAGAATAACCTCAACCTGAACCGCCGGCTGATGACTCGCTTCCGCACCGCCCTTGATTGTGCGCACCTCAAAGAGATCCACCTCTCTGGTAGGCGTTTCACCTGGAGCAATGAGCAGGCAAACCCTACCCTGGTCAGGTTGGACAGAGCTTTCTGCAACACCAACTGGGAACAGTTATTTCCTTCCAGCTCTTTGATCCCGTTGTCTTCTCTGGCCTCCGACCACTCCCCCCTTTTGCTAACTGCGGAGTGCGCGCCTCGCCCGCCAAGACGGTTCCGCTTCGAATCCTTCTGGACCAAGATGCCAGGCTTCTTTGATGTGGTCCAGCGGGCCTGGGACCTGTCCAACTCCACCACCACCACCCCCACTCCAACCCACCCCCTTCATCGCTTCAAATACAAGCTCTCCGCCACCGCGACAGCCTTGCAGGCCTGGAGCCGCACCCACATCGGGGACCCCAAATTGCAACTGGCAATTGCGTCAGAGGTTATTCGTCTCTTTGACATCGCCATGGAGACTCGCTCTCTCTCTCTCTCTCATCAAGAGATCGCCCTTAGGCGCGCCCTCAAGCTGCGCATCCTGGGTCTAGGTGCCATTGTGAAGATGATGTGGAAGCAGCGCTCCCGTCTTAACTGGCTCAAGTTGGGAGATGCAAACACCAGCTATTTCCACCTCAGAGCCAACAGCCGGCGTCGGAAAAATCACATCCACTCCCTTCAAACCGCTTCCGGAACGCACACCGAATTCACTGAGAAGGCCGGCGTCCTCTTCCGGCACTTTGACTCCATCTTCGGCAGTCAAGCAGCTCGAACTTCTGTCCCCTCGGGGAGATCATTCAATTGGGATTTCCTCGGCCTGCCATCCTTCGACCTATCCTCCCTTGAAGAACCCCTCACCCTCGAAGAGCTCCGCAAGGTTGTGCTCTCGCTCCCCTCAGACAAGGCCCCGGGCCTGGATGGTTTCCCTTGGGATTTCTTCAAATCATGCTGGGAGATCATCTCGTCCGATCTCCTGGAAGCCTTGCAGTGCCTTTTCAACCTGATGCCCCAGGGTTCAGCAGCTTAAATTGCGCGCACATCATCCTCCTCCCGAAAAAAGACTCCTCGGCTTGTGCCTCAGACTACCGCCCTATCAGCCTGATCCACAGCCTTGGGAAGATCTTCACAAAAATCCTGTCCACAAGACTAGCTCCCTTTATGGATAGCCTCATCTCGCCATGCCAGAGCGCCTTCATCAAGCAGCGCCACATCCAAGACAACTTTTTGCTCGTCCAGGGCTG
Organism: Raddia distichophylla; assembly: GCA_005191435.1. Classification (NCBI taxonomy): domain Eukaryota; kingdom Viridiplantae; phylum Streptophyta; class Magnoliopsida; order Poales; family Poaceae; genus Raddia; species Raddia distichophylla. The sequence continues at coordinate 3,858,965 of SPJY01002222.1, read as the reverse complement.
CGCTAAAACCCTTCATCGCTCCGCCACCCCCGCGCTGTTCCTTAAGCTTGACCTCGAGAAAGCTTTCGACTCGGTCTCCTGGCCATATCTGCTAGACAACCTGCGTGCTCGGGGGTTCGGCGTCCGGTGGCGTGACTGGATCTCGCTCTCACTCTCAACCTCCTCCTCGAGGGTCCTGTTGAATGGTTGCCCAATCGATACCATCCTCCACTCCAGAGGCCTGCGACAAGGGGACTCTCTTTCACCACTCCTCTTCGACCTCGTTATTGAATCCCTAGTATCTCTCATCTTGCGAGCTTCCGAGGGGGCCCCCCTAAGTCCAATCCCAGGCTTGCAGGATAAACCCAGGATCTCCCTTTTCGCCGACGACGCTGCCATTTTTGTCAACCCCATCAAATCGGAAGAGTCAGCCCTAGCCCTCATTCTTCAAGAGTTCGGCCGTATTTCCGACCTTCGCACGAACCTCGCCAAATCCCAGGTAGTTCCCATCAGATGCGCCGACTTGAACCTTGATGACATTCTACAAGTTTTTCCTGCTTCCAGGGCGGCTTTCCCAATCAAATACCTGGGCATCCCACTCTCGATCAAAAAGCTCAAACACGTCCACTTCCAACCCCTCATCGATAAAGTGGCCAACCGGCTAGCTGGGTGGTGGGGCCCTTTGATGTCCAAAGGCGGGCGGCTGACTCTTCTTAAGGCTGTCCTTACAGCACTTCCCACCTACACCCTGTCGGTCATCAACCCCCCAGCCTCCGTCCTCAAGAGAATTGATCAGATTATGAGGGCTTGGCTCTGGGGCGGCTCGGCCGAGCAGGGCCCCCCTAGGGTCAACTGGGAGACAGTTTGCTCCCCCACCAAGCTTGGCGGCCTGGGGGTCCTCAACCTCTCCTGTTTCGCCCGCGTCCTTCGCCCGCGCTGGCTCTGGTTCAACAAGACTTCACCGCTTCGGCCCTGGGTCGACTCCTTTGGCCCCCCGCCTCTGGCCAACGCTGAGCTGCTACGCGTAGGGTGTGATGTTACCCTCCGCAATGGGGCTTCCATTTCCTTCTGGGAGGACCGCTGGCTTGATGGTCAGTCACCCAAAGAGCTTGCGCCGCAGCTTTTCGAGATCTCCGCCAGAAAGGGTCACCTAATCAGCGACGCGCTCCTCAACTGCAATTGGATTCTCGACCTCCGGCGAAACATGAGTCCGCATTTGGTTCCACAGCTCATCCGCCTGCTTTCTCGATTCAGTCAGTTGGAACCCCTCGCTCAGGATGCAGATTGTCTCCTGGCGTTTCTCCGCGAACGGCGCTTTCTCGGTCAAATCGGTGTACATCCTGCAATTTACCGGACGATGCCTGACTCCTACCCTTCACAGGCTTTGGAAGACCTGGGCCCCGTCCAAATGCAAGTTCTTCACCTGGCTCCTTTTGCGCATGCGGGTGTGGACCCCGGACGTCCTATTGCGCAGCCATCTATCCAACAACTACTTCTGTCCGCTTTGTTGAAGGAATCTGGAAACGCTGGAGCACCTCTTTATCCAATGCGACTTCAGCTCCTTCGTCTGGTCGGGCCTTGCAACCGCTCTCAACCTACCTTCCCTCAACCCGGCCAGTTGGCGTGCTACCTCGTCCCTGCCACTCTCGTGGGAGCTTGATGTGGCACCGTCCTCTTCTCCACAAGCGGCGCTCTCCGTCGTCATCGCGACCGTCTTGCACATTTGGCTCGAGCGAAACAACCGCATTTTCCGCTCCTTGGAGCGTTAGAAGGACGTCTTCCTACGGCTTCTCCTCGACGAGCTGCAGCTTTGGGCGGCTGCAGGAGCGCGCTTTGTAATACCTTAATTTTCTTGTTCGCCCTCTCGGGGGGAGGGCTTTGTAACCCCCAACAAATTTTTGTAACTCCTCGCTTTCAATGAATGGCAGCTCTTCTGCCCTTTCAAAAAGTTTCAGATGGAGCTCTAAGCAAGTGTTTGCTCTTTAAAAAAACAGGGTAGTAGAATAATTAACCTCACTCAGCCGTGCCGTGATGGACGTCCGCGCGTGCATGCATGGCATGATTGCGCACGCTAAAATATATATTTTGATCTTTAAACCAAGTACACATACACACACTAAAATATATACTCTATTTTTGATCTTAAACCAAGTACACATAAACACACTACGGAGTACTAGCTGTCTAGCTAGCTTGCACGTACGTACAGACAGGGACCACGCCGCAGAAAGAACGAACGCGCCGGCCGGCCGTGAGAGCAGCAGCATGCAAATTAAAGAGGAGGAGGAGATATAAACTAGGACCCTAGTTTAAAAAACCCACTGTCGGCTACCGGGTTTATTCAAAATTTTTATTTAGATTTAAAATTTTTCAAAGAAATCCTTTCGGTAGTGTTAATGCGTTCTGATCGATTGGTGTGACAAGATTTTGAAAATGATTGGAGCGAAAAACCGTAAACTCCGACCGACTCTGTCCCATTTAATTTGGGGTTAAATCTCTGAATGCCACCCCAAATCGCTCTAATCCTATATATGACATCGTCTGTGTCAATGACAGGTGGGGTCTAGGCCCAAATATTGTAGACAACGATGGCATACAGGGATTAGGATTTTTCTACCGTGACATATAGGGATTTTAGGGTTAGGAAAACCACTATTTTGAATTGGCTAATTCAAAATCTAGATTCAGATTTAAAATCAATAAAAGAAACCCTACATATAGTATTAGTGCAGTCGAAATGATCGGTATGAGAAGATTTTAAAAACAATCTGTGCGAAAATTCTAAAAGTTCCATTTGGGCATTTCATTGAGCATCCTTTAGACAGTCCACGTCGTGTCGAGGTCGCGCATATTTCTCGGTAGCTTTTATCAGAGTCGTCGATTAATTCAGATCTAATAGCTACATTATAGGACCAAATATCTGATTTCAACTCCTTCCTTTCTTCTCTACTCTCTATACCACACTAGTGCAAGCGTTGCCGCTATCAGGTCCTCGTGAGAGAGGCGCGGCCACCACCGCCATGGCGCCATGGCGTTCGTAAGCATCACGGCCCTTGACGAGCTCATGGGCGCCACCGCTAACGAGCTCGTGTGCACGCCGCCGCCACTATTAACGAGATATTCATGAGCGTCACCGTCTCCGTTGAGCTCGTATGTGCACCCTTCTGTCGTTGACGAGCTCGTGGGTGCCACCACTACTGCCGTCACGCTCGTGCAGTCGTGCGCGAGCACTGCCGCCGTCTCCGACGAGCTTAGGCATGGGGCCATTGCTACCGCTACTCACGCATGTCGCCGACGGTCGGAGATGCATGTGAGAGAGAGGATAGAAGAGATAGCTAGGCAAGGGAAGAAGATGACGTTTTTTCAATCCTACACTCGTGGAGAGATGGATTTGGTTGGTACCTCTTGTACCTATATAAAAGATGGTAAAAAAACTATCGCTTTTGTAACCCAAACGATGGTAAAAAAAAACACATGGGCGTTGGGTACCGAAACGAAGAATATGGTTGCCGACGGTTTTAGGCTAGTTAATTATCGTAGCCGGAGTAATGACCAGCAGGCTACCGGCCACTGCACTTAAACAGGGAGTGAGCTGTGAGCCAGGCCAGACGGCACTGAGCTGCAGCTGGCAGGAGCCGGAGCCGGACGCCCGGACGCATATGCATGCCCGGCTCCTACGCCAAAACCCTAGCCAATGGAGGCCTCGGCGTCTGCCATGAACAGCAGTTGTTGCCGAGCCTCCGGGGAGCAGCGCAGGCCGGGGCCTCTTGTCGCCTTGCCTTTTGTTGCTTCTTCCAGTGGTCCGGCCGACGACCACCGCGCCCGGCCGGCTCTCGCCGAGGAGCGCCGCTCTCTCTCTCTCTCTCTAGATCTCTCTCTCCGCGGACACATATTTACCTTCCACAATAATTGATCTGGAGTCGTAGTTGAAGGTCCCGGCAGATTTCAGCAGGAGCTTAAATCCTTCGTCGGCGGCCTTGACATGCATTCTTTTCAAGAATTATCTGCACCTTTGACATTCAAGCACATAGCGAAGTAGGCAAGTTGCTGTGTTTCCAAACTGAGTATTTGTTGCCTGGTTGCTTCTTACTCCATGAATACATAGGTTGAATACTCAACAAATGCTATTGAGATAGTAACATTTCAACATAGGTGATGACGACTATTAATTGTGCGCTGTACGTCCCAAGCATTAATGATTAGGAATCACCTAACTTTTGTTGCACTTTTAGTACGTAAAGTTTTTTTTTATGACTATTCATCAACTCATTGCAATAATTTTATAACATCAAACTATATGTATATTTAATTACCGACTGATGTAAAAAAAGTTGATCGAAATTTCATCCATTTTTAGTTTAGCGATGAGGAGTCTCGTCCTTTTAATAATAGGTTGCTCGCATCTTTGGAAGGTTCGCAACAATTTTTTTTTTTTTATCAAGAAACCTCTTCTTTTGGAAAACTGATTTTCATCTTTCAAAGAAGATATCATCCTTCGTATGCCAAGGATGAAGGCGATCGAGGAAACTCCTTTTTCTTTTTTTAAAAGAGTAATTAATCTTTGATTTCTTTGCATTGTAATTTGTAGATAGTGCACCCATTGTCCTTCTAATATATTATTTATACCATAGAGTTCTGTCCATAGCAACAACTAACGCATGGAGCCATGGATCGCATGGCAAAACCAACGGCGAGGACAATGACCGAATAACACATACTTAATGTGCCTGAGAGCTAGCATCTCCAATATTGGGTTACGTGCAGTTAACTGCATGGCTCAATAAGATGAACACATCATATATTTTTCTAGATAGAGAAGAGAAATAGTGTGGAGACTTATAGACTAATTTAAGTTTTAGTTTTTTTCAACTTAACGGCTTAACAGCTTAACAACTTATCTACGTTTTGAAAACGCATATACTTTGAGTTTTTTAGTCCGTTTTTTTGCTGTTTTCAATGTGGGTCCTAACGCTTTAAAAAACAAGTCAAACGAACTGGATCCGAATATCGAAACTACCTCGAGAAGCTCTCGAAGTTCAGTCATTTCAGTTGTTCAGCTATTCAGCTGTTCAGATCAGCTCAAAAGAACATGGCCTAGCTCTCGATAAAAAGCAATTGACCTTTATGGCATCTATAACTGAGATGGATGGCGGTCATAGCTAGCAACTATCTATGACCATCATCAGACATGCCATGCATAATTAGTGCGGCGTGGAGCTATTTTCCGAGAAGGCAGGAAGTCAAGTACGGTACTAGTGAAAGCCTGGGCCGAGAGCTGCAAGGCAGGTAGGTAGTAAACCGAAGTTACCGAACCACATACAGGCAGGCTCGATGGACAGCCGGAACTGAAAGTGGCACGGCCGCGTGCTACCTCATCACATTACGTGGGCCGTCTGATGATGGCACTGGACCATGAATGCGTCATGTGCGCCCGATCCATCGGTTTTTACTTTTGTTTTTCTTTTATTTTTTTTTACCGCGCCGTGCAGCCAGCTGCAGTTTAGTATGCCTGATGCTAAACCCTTTTTTTTGTGAGGCCGTGCCGAGATGCTTTTTTAGTTGTGAAAAATATTCGACAATGTGTTGTTGTATCCTTCTGTTTAGTTTTTAGTTAAAAAATTGATTAAAATGAAGTTTTAGATGTTTTGAGGCGGGAACGGACTCACCGGACCCGGTCCGGAGCCCACCAGACCGCGCCCGATGGCCTTGCGTTACCAAGTTGTTATGGTGGTTTTTAGGGTTCTCAGGATCCGTTCCAGCCACCTGAATATATCTGCGTTCTATGTCTCGCCGGATCTGGTCCGGTAATTATCTGACTCTGTCCGGTGTTATCGGACCCGATTCACACAATTTTGTCGATTTACAGTTTTTCGCATTTTGTATTTTGCATACTTAAAAACACTGTATTTTTTTTGTGAATTTTAAAATGATCGCTTTAGCATAAACAAAAAAAAAGAAGAATTTTCACATAGGACAAAAAATTAGCAATTGTAATGGCGTAGAAGAGAGAAAATAACTAAATGATGGCATGTTAAATATTAAAAAGCGTTGCAATGACATGTAGGATATTCCCTATAAAGTATGCTTCACCGTCAGTGCCCAACGTTCACCATAAAGCACTTTTTAGTAGAGATTAGTGTTTTTCCAAAAACATTTAAACCAATTTTTCATAATTTACTAACCACTCTGAGGCCTCTACCGAGGAATCACAACTTTTCATTTAAATTATAAGCTACAACTATCTTTTAGCTAAAAAGAAGGAACAAGTATGGACTAAGCGATACTTGCGTTGTAAGAAGTAGTACCATCTGGATTATGTAGCGTGGTTTGATGGTATAAATGTATAATGTTTTATGATGTTTCTGAAACGTAAAAATGAAATTTTCAACGTTTTAAAACTGGCCTAGACTTATTTTAGTTAGAAAATAAATTAGATTTTTAGTCGCTTTTTTAACCATAAAGTAACCTAAAAAAGCTTCTAAACATATAAAAATGAAACAAACTCGCTTCCCGATATAGATTTAAAAACCTACCAAATTAACTTTAACATTAGATCTTGTTCTCCCTAACTTATCTTATTTGACTTATCTTCTAATTTCGAAAGATTCCTGAAGTGGTTTCGAGAGTCGAGCCTCTGTTTAACTTGTTTTAGAGAGTTTTTAGACATACGTTTGAGGTAGAAAAAAGGAATTAGAAAAACCAAGTTATTCATATTTTAAATAAAGATAAATAAATAAACAAATAAGTCAAATAAACTGCAGAGAACATAGCCTTTTGACTTCATTTTTTGGTCTTGTTTGTTTGAGCTGAAAGTTGCTGAAATTTTTAATCTGTTATCTACGTTTTGAAAACATATGCGCTTTGAGTTTTTTGAGTCCGTTTTTTCGCTGTTTCGAAGATGGGTCTTAACGCTTTAAAAAGCAAGTTAAACGAAATGTAACCGAATCTCAAGACTACCTCGAGAAGCTCTCGAAGTTCAATCATTTCAGCTATTCAGCCGTTCAGATCAGCTCAAAAGAACATGGCCTTATCTTCTAATTTCAAAAGATTCCCGAAGTGGTTTCGAGAGTCGGGCCTCTGTTTAACTTGTTTTAGAGAGTTTTTAGACATATGTTTGAGGTAGGAAAAAGGAATTAGAAAAACCAAGTTATTCATATTTTAAATAAAGATAAATAAATAAACAAATAAGTCAAATAAACTGCAGAGAACATAACCTTTTGACTTCACTTTTCGGTCTTGTATGTTTGAGCTGAGGGTTGCTGAAAATTTTAATCCGAAAAAGTTATAAACCCTCGAAAGACGTCTTAAAGAGTTCAAGAAATTATAAAAAAAATTATTGTACGGACTCTAAAACGAACTATTTAAAACCACACAAAAATGACTTTAAAGTATGAAATCGTTTGGCTTACACAAAAAATAACAAATTTTTATTTAACTTCTATACCTAATAATAAAGCAAGATGGGTTTCTTCTTCCTTTTTCTTCCGTCTTCTTTCGATCGTCCGTGATGGGAGGAGTCTCCATTGAGTCCGTGAGAGTATATATAGAAAATAGAAATCTGATCACAACATCACAACAAATTTCTAATTCTAATTCTAATCTAATTCTAATTCTAATCTAATCTAATCACAACCGAATATAACCCAACCCCCAGCCTGTTAGATACTAGAAAGCGTGCACAAGGGAATAGACGGATGTGATATGTAGTTAGATCTAGGCCAACTGCTCAATTATAGAGTAGTTTAGATTTAGATTAGATAAGATAAGATAGGCATACCTAATAATAAAGCAAGTTGGGTTTCTTCTTCCTTTTTCTTCCATCTTCTTCCGATCGTCCGTGGTGGGAGGAGTCTCCATTGAGTCCGTGAGAGTATATATAGAAAATAGAAATCTTCACAACACCACAATAGATTTCTAATTCTAATTCTAATCTAATCTAATCTAATCACAACCGAATATAACCCAACTTCCAACCTGTTAGATACTAGAAAGCGTGCACAAGGGAATAGACGGATGTGATCTATAGTTGGATCTAGGCCAACTGCTCAATTATATAGTAGTTTAGATTTAGATTAGATTAGATGGGCAAGAGTCAATGGTCTATATGTATCGAGTTATGGGCAAGAGTCCGTGGTCTATACGTATCGAGTCAATAGTCCATGGTCTATACTATTGAGAAAGAGTCTGTGGTCTCTGCGTACCAAGTTGATAGCAAACTCCTGAAATATTATGGTTGCTGTATGATGGACAAGGGAATAGACGGATGTGATCTATAGTTGGATCTAGGTCAACTGCTCAATTATAGAGTAGTTTAGATTTAGATATAGATACAAATCGCAATCCCAACCTGCAATCCCATAACCCAACCCCCAAAATCAATCAATCTCAAAAATAAAATCTCACCGTGAATCAGGATGAAGAATCGTCCCCGCCCCTTCCGTCGATCTCTGCGAGCCAGGCCACCATGTCTTTCCTCTGTCCAGCCTCACCGGTCATGCAGCATAGCGCCCTGCCTCCTTCGCGCAAACCCGCGCTGCCTTGCTTTCTTCGCCTGACCGTGCCGATCCCCGCCGCGAGGCAGGCCACCATGCCTTTCCTCAGTGCAGCCTCACCGGTCATCCAGCATAGCGCCCTGCCTCCTTCGCGCCAACCCGCGCTGCCTAGCCTCCTTCGCCCGACCGCATCGATCCCCGCCGCTTGGCACCCAGGCCCACACCATCGGGCCCTCCCGTTCCTGTCACCACGCCGAGCAAAGAATATTTTGTAGCAATAATCATAAGTTGATTTGCTACTACGCCCATGGCGTTATGTCCTAACATAAGGGCTTTGTAAATTACTAGCAAATATGTCCGTGCGTTGCAACGGAAGAAATAAAAATTCACACATGCTCCTAGCCCCTAAGCATGGCACAAGACCCTGACCCTATAAGCATGCTTTCAGTTTAATTAGAAAATCAAATTGTAAAGGAGATCAGACACACTAGCCAGCCCGAACGTGGTGGCCTGGCCTCCACCGGCCGCTGGCACACGCACACGCACGTCATGGCAGGCGACAAATGCTGCCGCGAGACAGGGAGAGAGAGCAAAAAAAAAAACGAAACGAACCGAAACGAAAAGCCGGTACGGACCGCGCTGCGGGCTCGTGAGGGCCGCGGCCGGCGGCGGCACCGCATGTGGCGCGTACGGGGCGTACGGGCCGCGCGCAGCGGCCGTGGTGGGCTCGCTCGTGGGCTCGGCGCGGTTTTTTTCCGATTCGGAAGCCGGTTGGGTTGGCGCGCGTACGTGCAGGAGTAATGAGTAGTACTGGTTCCCTAGCCCAGAGAGCCCGCGGCGGCCACCTCCAATGAGACGCACCCCTCGTGTTGGGGGCCTGGGGCTTTCTGCTGCCTGCCATGTGGGCCATCTGCGCCCGGGCCTCCGGTGAGGAAAACGAGGCAATGGATCGTGGTAAAAAAAATTGGGCTGCTACAGGATGGTGGTACGTGTTTTTTTTTTAAAGGGTACAACACGAACGCACACCCAATACACAACACCACACTCTCACACGAGTGCACGTTTGTTGAGCACACAAGAATATGAAAGAGTCCGCGGGCACGTGGAGCCCCACTAAACGCGCATGCGTGCTTCCCGGGATCTAATCCCGCGTGTACCAAGCCTGGGATTAAATCCCAGAGAAACATGCGAAACCGGTGTCGAGCGAAGCTCGAATGTAGGCCGGCAGCCTGCACAACAGCAGAGCATGCCACTGAGCTATGGCTCAGTCCGTCAGTGATAGTTGGAATGGTTTTCCACGGATCACCGTGTTCATATAGTGTAGTTTCAGGTGTGGCTTTAGATAATTTTTGTGTGTTACAAACAGGCCTTTTTTCAGTGTCGAGTAAAGTTGAGTCTTAATGTAGCAAAAAATCGTAAGTCATCGAAAAGGGGTCTAAAGAGGCTGAAAAGATAATTTAAAAATAGTTTTAAGATCTTTGATATGAACACTAAAAGTCTTGAAAAATCGTTACAAATTATTACAACATATAGTCTATATAAAAATAACAATTTTTGCTACTAAAACTCAACTCAACTTTACGCTGAAAAGATGAAGGACACAATTTTAATAATGTTATATAATTTCATAAAGTTTTTTGTAGTTTCACATAGGTTCACAAAATTTCATATGCACGACACTTAGCGCAGTGTGTTTTTCCAACGGTGTTATAACGCAGGATCATCGTCAGCGTCAACATAAATGAGTTAAGGATGGCAATATTCCAAGTGAACGATTATCCTTCGGTCACTGGTGGCGTGATATAAGAAAAAAGATAGCGAAGAACATACAAAGAAACTTCGACGAGCTAGTTGTCTTTTACGTAGTTTCACACTGCAGTTCACATAGGTTCACAAAATTTCATATGCACGACACTTTAGCGCAATGTGTTTTTCCAACGGTGTTATAACGCAGGATCATCGTCAGCGTCAACATAAATGAGTTAAGGATGGCAATATTCCAAGTGAACGATTATCCTTCGGTTACTGGTGGCGTGATATAAGAAAAACGATAGTGAAGAACATACAAAGAAACTTCGACGAGCTAGTTGTCTCATCTATACGTGTTGTATTGTTTGAGAGGAGAGGAACAAAAGAATCTTTGAGCATATTGCTTTGTGGCCCAAGGTGAGAAAAGATCAAGGAAGATGTGGTGAACAGACTATTGGCTTTTCGGGGCCGATAATCACGACTAGGCTCTAGTTTTTAAGCTAATTTTGTTTGCTTGATTGTATGGTGTGTGTTTCTTGAGTTTTTTTGTTGTTGTTGTTCTTGGGCCTACCTCTCTAGACGAGACTTTTGTAAATACTCTTCTTTCATAAATGAATAGGTCATAACATATGCTGACGACCGTCATTCATACGCAGGGGCAGATCTAGCACCGGGTCATGGGAGGCTCTAGCTCTACCCACGTTGTTTATGACAGTGGAGCCGTAACTTAGACCCACATATAATTTTTAGTATAAAATATAAGGGAAAAAGGTGCTAAACTTCATACTTGGGTTTGAGCTAAACTTCAGTCCCTTCTATTATTTTTGGCCGCGTCCACCCCTGTTCATTTGCACGTACATTAAGGCCGAGTTCTTTTCAGCTTCACAGTTTAACGGCTTAACAGCTTAACGACTTATCTACGTTTTAAAAAAACATATGTTTTGAGTTTTTTAGTCCTTTTTTCACTGCGCCTTAAAAAACAAGTCAAATGAAATGGATCCGAATCTCGAGACTATCTCGAGAAGCTCTCGAAGTTCAGTCATTTCAGTTGTTCAGTCGTTTAGACGTTCAGACCAGCTCAAAAGAATAGGGCCTAACTCATCCGTTGAAAATGCTCCAAAAAAAAATACTTGGGGAGAAATTAATGATTGATCGCAATTAAGGTTTTGCGGGAGAAATTGATGATTTGCTTCACTTCTAGGACCATGTGGAATTGCCCGATGCCATTGCCTAGCTGTTGCTCTTCTCTCTAGGGCTCACTGGGATCGTCGCGTCCAAAATCAATCGCGCCACAACACACCGTTGGAAACAACAGGACCTATTATATGGAAATTTGGGGATTTGCCGTCCAAAACATTTCTCCCGAATCTCCATGACTAGCTATGCTTCCGAATTAATTTCAATGTCAAAAGGAATAATTAATGTGGTAAATCGTCAATTCAATGAATCCCCAATTCTTTTTTTACCGTGCTTGGGTTGCCACAATTTTCATGAACACCACGAGCAGCTAGAAAGCAAAAGGTCCCCGCATATATGATTGGAGGTGGTTGCTGAGATTGGGAACGGGGACTATGTCTATTATGTACGCGCCCCTGCCTCCTGCCAAATTGCCAACGTGGAAACTGCCGGGTAAAGAGATCGGGGAGTTGACAATTCGTCGCTGCAGATCCGGCTTGTTTTGGTGCTTGGCAGAGGTGGGCAACAAGAAAGGTTCATGTGGTGGAGATTGGACTCATCAAAATCTCACGAAGTTATGGAGAAGTTTCGAGATGCCACCATTGCTATTAAGTAGTCATGTGCGAAGGTTTATAAGTTTTTCAGATTTTCGCCGGAGGTTGACACGAAAGAGAGAGGAAAGAGGAGGACAAAGGTGCAAGGGCAATACATTTTCGTATATATACAGTTTTATGAAAACTTTGTAGTGATTTGGACCGACTTTTTAGTTGAAACTATCTAAATTGCCAACTTTGCAATGAATATACATATAATTGACCCATCTGTTCATTACTCAGAAACTAGTTTTTCGCTTGATTTCTATGCAAGAATCTCCGGTTGCAAAATGCAAACGGCCTATGCAAACTTGCAAAGTGGTGGGAGCGGCAACGTGTTTACAGATAAGCGGGTGCAGATTTGATTGCTCGTCATCGTCAGTCATCAGTCTGATTGCGTGAAGGTTCCTGTGCCCTCGCTGCTCATCCTGCTTTTCTTTGGACTTTGCAGGGTGGTGTTCTGCGTCACAAAAACTTGAAAAGGATTCCGAATCGCATGAGACACCTCATCCGCTGCGCCACCGATCTAAGCATGACAAATATTTAAAAATCACTTGATTATATTTTTTTGTGCTTTGTTTTTTTTATCGTTTCTCGAAAATCTCGTCGAAGTAGAGAGATAAACATTCTCAACCTGGCTTTCAACTTGTTGAAAGTTGAAACCATTTCAAAGCTGTCACAGTTTAATTTTAGATAATAATTAAACTATTTTAGCATCGATAATCCATGCGGGCCACGGCCTTGCCGGCGCAAACGTGGGCCGGGCCAGCGCCCGAGCCGCTAGGTCTTTGGCCCACGTGTATGCGAAGACTCTCTCCATTGGGATGGCTTGCGGGCCTTCGTCCCACGGCCTGGTAAGCCGAACACAAGCAGCCATCTCGATGATTCGAGGCCTGCGCTGTGATGAGAGCTGACAAAGCTGTGTTAATCTCGGACTAATTCTGTCTGTACGATCATCTAATTGGGTTTATTTATAATTAAATTTATTTCTAATGATTTTAATGTCTGATCGGGGACGTAATCCCTCGCCTATTTGTTTTGGTCCCGGTTGCACAACGTTATATAAGAGGAGAGGGGACTGCCGGCTATGATTTACGTTATGCATAATTTGATCACGCCAATCCCTAACCCATACCCAATCCGATCTTGCGGTGAAGCGTTCGAGTAACAGGAAGAACGCCGCCGTGTTTTTGCTGCTCTAGGTGACGTTGCTGCTGGACAAGAACCATGACAAGGTCAGCACTACTGCCCGTATGTCTTACGGCGTCCTCTACAACTAAACTATGTTGATACTACTGGTGACTTCTAATCAAAGTTAGTGCTGATGACACCCGTCGCTAATCTGTGTCTCGTGATTGGACAAACTAATGTAATTAAGTGTTAGCTTAATCTAACATCTGTGTCTTGTTCTTTTCAACTTAAATTAAATTAAATTAAACCAAATGGGAATTTGTTATATTGTACAAGCCAAATGGTATAGTATTTTATAGTCATTTTTGTGGTGTTTTAAATAGTTCTTATTAAAGTTATAAAAAATTTCTTATAAATTTTTTTAAAAATTCTTATAATTTTTTGGACTTTCAAAAAGTCACAGCTATTTTAGATTTAAAATTTTTAGCAACTTTAAACTGAAACAAATAAGGCCTCGGTAGCAATAGAGGTTTTGAGCGGGGCCAAACAAGTTTTGGATCGGGCAACAATAAAGGTTTAAGAGCATCTCCAAGAGTTATAGTAAAAATGGAGCCCTATATTATATTATAGGTACTCCGTAAAATGTTTTAGGACCTCCAAAAGTATATCAACTCCAACAATCATCTATATCCATTTAATTAGACCAACATGTCCATTTATTGCTTCTAAAACATAGTAAAACCAAATATAGGGCTTGACATTTGAGTTGCCATGTTTAACAACTTCTCTTAGAGCCCCAAGCTTTTTTAGGGCTTTTTGTTGAGATAGGATTCATTGTTGGAGTTGATTTTTTTAAAAAAGTCTAAAATATAGCGATAGCAACCCATAAAAGGCTTCTCTTCGGGATGCTCTAATGAGACGAAGTTGATGGACCATTTTTTGGGAGAACTACGCCGATTACGTGATAAATTGGTCCGCTGGTAGGCTGTGATTTGGGCTCAAACGGCATGGCATAATAAGTGCACCAATGGGAAATTTTTAATATTTAACAGTTTCTTTTAAAATATCATATTAATTTTAGTAAGTTAAATAAATAGACGCCTCTTGTCATTTCGTCTGGCGGGTCATAAATCTTGCCAACTCAATGGGCAAATTTTAAATTACTCACCAAATGGACGAGCGAGGTTTAGCATCAACGGCTAGCTCGAGAAACCCCTCGGGATAGTTGGCCGGAATTTAAATCCCGCTGGTTGGTCGAGCAGGATTTGTGAATGCGGTTGACCATTCGACGGTTTTTTTAGCTAGCTGTTGAGTCTAAATCTCACCCCGACTATCTGGCAGGTTATTTAAAATCCTTCCGTTGGATTGGCAGTATTTATGACCTGCCAGATGAAATGATGAGAGAAGTTTATTTATTTAATTTTTATAAATTGAATTTTAAATTTTTTGTAAAAAATAAAAACTTACCTTGCGGTTCACCTCGTGCACCTCCGTGTTGTAGTTCGTCAAGGCGTCAATAGAGGGAGCCGCATCGAAACACCGCAGGAGGCTGCGCCGTGGTGGCGAGAAGCAATGTAGGAATGCTTGCCTGTGCGAGAGTTATGGGAGGATTCAAACCTAGCCATTGGGATTACCAGTGATTTGGAGATTTTGGGGAAATAATATGGATTTAGAATCATGTGGTCGAAACCAATTTGACTTTTTGATAGGGGTGGATTTTATCCGATTTGCATGGCTGAGAGGCGGATTTTATTCGGTTTTGAAGTCGAGGGATGTTTTTATACCTTAATTTGTGGTAGTTTAGACTTTAGAGTACCATACTTTTTTCCTTTTTCTTATAACGACACCACGAGCTATAAATTAGCAATACATTTTAAGCTCACAAGCACTAAACTAACCTCGTTATCCGTTGGCAAAGACAGGACATATATAATGACATGAAGCACCATAGCCTTCGCCCTTCAGCACGTTTGATGATATACGCAGCAGAAGAGTGAAACAAAAGGAAAGCTAGAAGGGCACCACTGGACACTGGTGTCTCTAGTGGCGACCGGCGAGCAGACGAGCACACCCGACGCTCGCTCGGTCACTTGCACTCCAGTCCTGCCTCGGCGGCTCGCCGGGGAGTGCTCTTCCGCCGGCTCCCGTTCTGCCGGAACCCGTTCGGCCTCGACGTCACCGCAGCGCCGCCCTTCCCATCCTCCTCCTCCTCCACGGACTCGAAGCTTTGCCTCGGCCGCCGCCGCCGCCGCCGCCGCCGCTTCTTCCCCACGCCGTCCTCGGCCGCCGGGTTCTTGGAGTCCTTGCTCGACTCGGCCGGCTTCGCACCGTCTCCACCCTGCTCGGCCTCGGCGGCGACGTCGTCCTCCGCTTCGTCGGCGTCATCGTTGACGGGAGGTGCTGCGGCTGCCTTCTGAGGCCGCCGCCCACTCTTCCGGCGGGCTGGAACTTCCTCCTCCTCGCCTGCGCCGTCGTCATCGTCGCCGCTCTCAGCTTGGACCGATTTCTTGCCCTTCCCTCTGGACCTACCCATTTCAAGGGATCTTGCAGCTTTTGGTCAATCACTGGAACTGCAAAAACAGCAAAAGGTGGGCAAATAAACCAGGTTAATTATGATAGGAGCTAGCGATTGGAAACAAATACGGTGCTATCTGCTGAGCATTCTGCGAAGGATATTCAGAACTTCAGATGCTGAAGAAGATATTAACATGGAGCATGGAGAATGTAAGAGCATTGAGCCAGCTGCCCAGCTCAACAACCTTATACTAACAACAAGTGGACCATAGAACACTTAGAAAACAAGAACTTGAACAAGAGCATCAACATGTATCCCTGAGAATAACCTTATGCTAGTTAAGAACTCCACCGGTTACTCCACCGTGCGCTGGGATCCTGAATCACAATGATTCGAAGAACACGACCCGAAACAAGAACAGGAAGGAGCAGAGCTGACCTGAGTACCTGACCGTATCATACTACCAATCTACCATGCATGCATGGCTCATGGCGCCGGCCTGAACCTCACATGCCATCTCTCCAAGAACCCTCTCCTCTTCGATTGACTGCTGGGTGTGTGCCTGAGAGATCTTGGAAGGATCTGAAACAACCTGAGAAAAAAACAGGGTTAGATGGAGGCGAAGGAGATAGCGTGGCGACGGGTTTTCTATAGGTCGGTGGCCGTTTGAGATATTGTCAGCAGGTGAGGCTGGGTTTGGAGTGTGCACACACACAAGAGTGGGCAACCAAGCCGCAGCAAGGATTAGCTCATTACCTGCACCGTTTCTCTCTATATATGCAGGAGAGGGGGACCTCGCGGACAGAATTAATATTTCGATGGGATTTCACGTACGTGCATGCCGATTAAACCCGGTAATGTTAACGCATGGGCCAGTTTTGTTTGGATTAACTGACTGGTTAAAATGAAGGGTTTAATCATCGACATGCCGTTCTAAAGTGGTCATTTCACACGTGCCGCTGTAAAACTTGAATCGCTCTTATATGATCTTATGAACACTACGAAAATTGACAGATTTCTCGAACCGTCGAGAGAAACTACAGAACCATCGAGAGAAACTATTCTCGACGACAGGCTAGTGAGAAATGGTTGTTGGGTCTGCTAGGTCAAGAGACGCGGCTATTCTAGACGGTCCGACAAGGCACGGTTGAGAGTAGAGGCGGAACCGGTCGCGAAGGAACATAACGACGGCTTCCACTACTCTTATTGGCTACGTCCTAACCGTTGAGATTGCCGAGTGAGGCCCACATCATGCGGCCTTCTGGTGGGCTACTGCATCTCTCTCGACTGCTTACCCATGACCGTCGAGACATATTTCTTTTGGTCGGCCATCGAGAGAGTGTCGTCTCTCTCGACGGTTACCATGCACATGGCCGTCAAGAGAGTGTCGTGTCTCTCGACGGTTACCACATGGCTGCCGAGACTATTTTGGGATACATGAAGGTTGTTTCATGGTCGTCGAGAGAGGTTCTTGGCCGTCAAATTTTTGGCATGTACCCTGTACTGAAAGTGCCATGACTCTCACACATTTATTATTATAAACTTTGTCAGTCCTTTATTCTCGTAAAATTTGTGCTAAAACTAACATTGAGTCTTCTTCTTCCTCCATTTGTCTTCTTTTTTATCTCATCTTCAGCGAGCTCCATCGGTGCCGACAACTCGAGCACCTGCTACCCTTCCCTTGACTCCCTCTACTTTGACTAGCCCCCTCATCCTGCCCTTCTCCCTCCCCAAGTGGCGGTTAGCCCTTCCAGCTTCCTTTTCTCCCTTCCCGAGTGGCACCCGCAAAGGGAGGTGACTGTTGCAGCTGCAACAAGAAGAGGCATACATGAGGTGGCATTAACAACAAGTAGAACAATAATGACATCAGTGGACAGAGGCAATGACGAGTAGAGGTAATTCAATGCGGCAAGGCAACATCAGCTGGCGCTGAGGTGAGGTAAGGAAGGGCTTGAGAATGCTCCTGGTCCATCGGCTTGGCCCAAATCTCACCTCATCTTGTGGCTCCAAACCCTAGAACTCGTCGCCTATGGATAGGAGAACATATCCTGTTCACATGGGACACTGATGCACATGTGCGAACATTAAATCTGGATCGTCCAACTTCCATCCATGTGTACAGAATATGCTCTGTATTTTTGCAACTACCCCCTCTCACCTCTCCAAACAGGTCGAGCGCGAATCTGGATGTGAGTTGAACAATCCAAATTTAATGTTTGCACATGTTTTAGCGTCCCATATGTACAGGATATGTTCCCATGGATAGGTATGTTGGATTTCGAGAGGTATGTTTTTCTATTGGATCTTTCTCTAGAGAGAGCTATACTATGGCAAGCTTCTCGACAACCTTACCATAAATCTCAACGAATTTTCACCGCATGCTATCCAACTATTGAGATCATCCGCAATAGTTTTATGTAAAATCTACCCCTATATACATACATATCCATAAAGGATCATCCGCAATAGTTTTATGTAAAATCTACCCCTATATACATACATATCCATAAAGGATCTCTTTATGTGTAGCGTTTCCAACATCACTTCCCAAATCTCACCCTAATAGAAAAGAAAATAATAGAGGAGGAGAGACTCAAGATAGACTCCTTACCTTCAAGTGACAAGATATAAAAATTTTAAATTAAGAAGTCTATTGGAACAATTTGGACATGTCCTCAAAATCTCTAGAAAATAAACAGAACTTCATCCATTTCTTACCTTTTCTCTAGTTTATCAACCTTCCAAAGCGACTGATACTCTAAAATTAGAGAGAATATATTGCTTTAGGAAATGAAAAAGGAGGATACCTTTAAGAGGAGAGTGGACAAAGAAATGTAAGCATACACATCAAATACTCTATCCCTTCACTTCATTTCATTATTAGCTGCTCGCTCTCTATCCTATCCTTTAAATTTCATTCACAATTTACACTAAGATTTAAAATATTCCTTCTCTTCATCAGCTACAATATTTTGGAATACGGATGCTCGGAAACGAGATTATTCCCGGAGAAAGGAGTCGGTTGGAGATGCCGAAACTATCGCTAGCTCGCTCGCATCAAAGGAAGCAAGCAACGGTCGCCTCTGGAGTCTCGACGATGCCAGCGGCGGCAGCGGGCAGCGGTTTTGCTTCCAACGCACGGAAAGCAGGGCCGTGGTGATTCCTGACTCGCGGCTAGCTTCTTCCCCATCACTCCATCCATCGATCACCATATACCAGCACAGCCATGACTTCACTTCAGTAGAAAGCAAGTAACTTTGTTCTTCTACCATGACCATATATGTTGCTCGAGCTTTTTACTTGGGGAAGAGAGCGGGGAGCGATTGATTAATAAGTAATAACCCGGGTCCAGGAGTAATGGGCAGAGGGGGGAGCCCGGAGCCGGTGCTGCTGCCACCGAAAGGAGACAGAGCAGGTGCTGTCTGCTGCTGCCGACAGCCCGCCCCATGCACCTGCCTGCCTGCAAAGGACGCCCGTGCTCCTGCTCCTGCCACTGCTCCTACTGAGGTGTGATGTTTTGTTATAGCCCTGATTTAAATCCCTGATTTAGATTGTGCTCGATTTTTGCTGACATGGAAAAGCATGTGGTTGGTTTTGCACTCATAGGTAAACACGTGACATGGCGTGGCGCATATGTGGCATAGATGCGGACACGTCGCATCATCTCTCTCAATATCTAGGCCTTGTTTGTTTCAGATTAGATTAAATTAAATGCAAATATGTCATTTCCGTGTAAGCCAAATGATGTAATATTTTGTAGTCATTTTTGTGGGTTTCAAATAGTTCTTCTTAGAGTTCGTAAAATATTTTTTTTCATAATTTTTAAAATTTTTAAAATGTATTTCGAGTGTGTCACAAATTTGCTACAATAAAACTCAACTCAACTTTAATCTAAAACATACAAGGCTAATCTCTCCCCCCCCCCCCTCATGATCTCTCTCTTCTCCAGAAAGTGAGGAAGGCAGGTAGTTCTTGCGGCGGTCCGCGTTGGCACCAACGAGGAGAGGCGGACGGCTCCAGCAGCAAATCAAAGGACAAAAGACGCGACACTTTGCTGGGCTGCGTGAAGCTCGGTGTCGACGGGTGACGGCTGGGCGGGACACATTGGGACAGGGCGACGGTGAGTTGGGCTGGCATTGGAGGAGTTGGCTAGTGTCAGATCTGATGAAGACGAGACCGAGGCGGCACTGGCATGGGAGAAGAGGAGATGGGTAGTGCCATATCCGGTGAGGCAGAGGAGGCTGAAGTACCACCGACATGGGGAGAGGAGGAGACGGACAACGCCAATATTGGAGGAGTAGAGAGAGAGGGGGGAAGGAGAGATAATACAGAAAGTTGACACCTCCGCCACTCGTATAACACATCAGCACAATCCTCTTACGTGGATGACGCATCAGCAAAACTTGCTTCTAACCATGTATTGACCCGTCAAGGAACCATCAAAAGGCGATGCACAACAAGATGGCCAAGATTGAGAATATGATTAAGTTGTGTTAGACTAGACCTAATGTGATGAAGTAGACGAAAAATAAAGAACTTATAAAAATAGATTTGTATTTGATTGTGGACAATATTTCAACTGCCTCAAAACCAAGTATTTATATAGACATGTGACCACCATGACCATCGTCGTGAATTCGTGATCGTCAGGAAAACTAATAATCTATTCATGTTTTGTCTTTAAACTCCAACACGAGCTCCTCTCTTGTTAGTCCGACCCAGCCACCTTTATCTTTCCTTAATCCATCTTGCGCTGGCCCAAAAAAACCCAAATCAACTTATTTTGCAGAGACAATAGCTTCGGCCCAGTATATCAAATTTTAGCACCAACAATGTCCTTCTTTTTTTTTTTTGAGAACAATACCACTTTTTCATTCCTGAAACTTCCACGAAATTACAACCAAGTCTAAGAACAAATTCGAAATAACATCAAATTTACTAAAGGACCTGATCGAACAACACAGCAGGAAGCTTCCCCTTCTCACCACGCCGGCGCCGAAGAAAAACGTCATGGCCGACATCGACGAGTTCCGGAGCGACTCATTCAGGCAGTGGATTGAAGAGCCCCTAGCAGCAATCATCGTCTTCGCACCAAAATCCAACAAAACCTGAATAAAAGAGCACAACTCCACAACGCCGATGATAACCACCAACATCACCTTCAACGACGGCGACGGAGTCTCCACCGACTGACCAAACCCTACACTTCTTACTAATGCCCTCATCCCCTTTATCAGATCCAAAAAATCCAAAGAGATCAAGACGAGAACACCGAAGTCTTAGACAAACTAAACCTACTACGAGAAGAACCAAGAGCTCAGGAGACCTCACCTGCCAGCACCGCCAGAACGTCTGACCCGAAGCAAGCAGCTACCAAAAAGCTCTGAAACCTTCTCGCTTCTTTATTGCTACTGCTAAGACTAAACCTAAATCTACTACTGTACAACCCCCGGACCAAGATCCTGGTCTCCCCTACCTCAACGCCGGCCAGGAGGCCGCCGGAGGCAGAGGAGACCGACGGATCTGGCCGGAGGCGAGCTCAGACCGAACGCTCTTCTCACGCGAGAGGATGAGGCCGAGAGCTGAAGTCTCTGGAAGCTAATGATGTTGCTTACAATGTCCTTTTGACTATGCCAAATTGCTCAAAGTAAAACAACAAATCGAACATAAATCATTTTCTCTAGATTAGATTGGCCGAAACCCCTTGAAGCCAATTCCTAATAAAATGAGAACAACTATCAGGAGGTTTTAAATTTAGAGCAAGTTGGACCAAACACCAAGCTGTTGTGGATAAATAAAAATCAAAGAAAAAATTGAATTGTTTCATCCAATTAGAAAACAACATTTTTTACTCTCTCTTCAATTTTGTTTTGCAAGGTTGTCATTTGAAAGAATAGTCCCTTTACCCAAATATCAAAGGAATGTTTTTAATGAAAGCTTTAACTTTCAAGAAAATCTATTCTTATAAAAAACATTCGCATTCACTAGGGTGTGTTTGGTTGGTTGTATCATGTCGAACCTGTATGAGATGGTACAAGTTGAATGGTACGGCTCCGTACGTTATGATTCAGGTGAGATGTTTGCTTGGCTGAACAAGATAATACCAAGGGCGGAGCCCAAGAGGCCCATGAAGGTGCACAGGAACCCGAGCAAAAAAAAAATTAGTAGGGATTAATTCTTATACACCTCATGTGCACCCCCTGGCCCAAACATTGTGCACCCCGTCGGCCCGTCCAGCCATCCTAGCTGGCCTACTGGCCAAGCCGCCTAGACAACAACAAGGCCCAAGCGCCCAGCCATGAGCCGGCCAGCCCATTAGATGATTGCGCCGTCCAGTTCAATTATTCGATGGACCTATACTCCATGACTGCTAACTTGGCTCCTTGACCTTGTGCGCCGGCGCCGTGGCCGCTGCCGGTCGTCTATGGCGGAGTGGCCCATCGCCGGCTCATCGTTGCCTTGTCGGTCACGGGCCCGGCGGAGATCGTGTTTGTGCCGGGGCGCTGCCATCGGCGGAGATCGTGTAACCTGTGACGTCTTCGATAAGACGATAATCGATCTACTGGTATGTATATATATTATTCAATTGCTAATCAATGATTAGTGCTGATCTAATTGTAGATTACTAATATTTTATCTTTGTGGTCCAATGCTCAGTGGTCCTGTCCATCTGTGATCCTGATTCCTGAATCCTGATCCACTGATCCGTGCATCGGTGCATATATGGGCATGGCTTAGCCGCATAGGGTTAGATATTTTTCAATTAGTATGATCAGAGTATCAACAAATCTCAATTAATCATGGCTTATATTAGTATAAAATATGGTAATAACTGATTAATCTTTATACGCTTTTGTAGGTTGTGAGACATTGACATGGACAGATTTCTAAAAAGAAAAGAGCCGGAAAGCTGTGCTAATGCTATTGCTGGGAATCCATGTCCAGAAGATCTCAATTGGAAAGAGGAGATCTACTTTGATCCGGCCAAAAGGAAAAGAATAGATGATTATCATCCTAACCAAAAAGATGCGGTAAGGAGAAAATACTTGGATAATGGGCCTTGTCAACCTTGCACTTATAATTTTCCATATACACAGTTTGGGGATAAAATAGAAGGTTTAATTCCGAATGATTCAATGAGTTTAGAAATTGGCTTGAGTACGGTGAATCAAAGGACAGAGCCTATTGCTTTTGCTGTTTCTTTAGAGACCGCAATAGGAAGGAAGCTGGTTATGAAACATTTGTTGTACATGGATGGAATAGTTGGCATAAAAAAAAGACTAAAAAAACATGTAGGAGGTGTCGGTAGCATTCATAACCTTGCACTACACAAATGTGATGACCTCTTAAAAAGAGAGCGTCACATTGATGTAGTTATACAAACATAGAGTGAAGCTGCTAAGATTGCATATTTTACTCGGTTAAGGGTTTCAATTGATGTTGCTAGATTGTTGATGAGACAAGGATTACCTTTTCGGGGGCACGATGAGTCGAAAGAATCATATAACAAATGTAACTTCTTAGAAATTTATGAGTGGAAATATAAACCGGACAAAAATGCTACTGGTAATAGTCTCATGATATCACCTCCAATTCAGAAGAAAATTTCTTATTGTTTTGTAAAGGAAACCTAGGAGTAGCTGATTTAGGAGCATGAGCTTGAAGAACACTTTGGCATGACTACATATTCCGGTACGGAAGCGTCACAATATCGTATAACAGATTAGCAGGAACAGTCACGATCTTTGCTAAGCCTGAAGATGTGATTTTTCCAACCCTTTTCCAGGTAGGAGATGCTCACATTACATCTCCAACGTAGTGCACCGGTGCACTTATTATAATTAGAAAGAAGATCCAGAGCACTGCTGAAAAGCCACAGATAACTTGATCTATTGCTTGATTCATCAAGATAAAATGTCAAACAGGCTTCTTTTGCAGGGGAGCAGAGGAGTGCCACACAGGCACTTGTTGTGAACATAGCAATCTGCTCGATGGTACACCATGAACCTTCCGGCTGGTATTTCGCCACAGAGCTCGTTGTAGCTGACATTGAAGTGCTGAAGCTTTATATCCTTCAGGGATTTGGCCACCCCTCCCTTGATGTTGTTATGACTCAGGTCCAGGTAGGTCAGGTGGTGCGGAAACTTGGCTTTTGTCATGTCGAACTCAATCCCGTTCCATGACAGATCGATCTTTGTCATCGGCTTTGCGGCATCGAACAAGAAGGATGGGTCACCAGTGAGCTGGTTGTGTGAGAGGTCCAGAGTATCAATGTCTCCATTGCCATAATCCAATGGGATCTCTCCTGTAAGCTGGTTATTGGACAGGATGAGGAATCTAAAGCTTCCATGAAGCAACCCGGGAGGTATAGACCCAGTGAGCATGTTGCCACTGAGGTCAATGTATCTGAGGTTGGAGAGGCGACTCAGAGATTGGGGGATAGTCCCAGTTAGCTTGCTGTTGGTGATGGTCAGAGCACTGAGGTTGGTCGTGGCCAAGAAATCAGGAACTGGCCCAGAGACCGATGTGCCGGTGACATCAAGAATCTCAAGGTGTGATAGCTTCCTGAAGGAGGAGGGAATGGTGCCATACAGCCCTGGCATGGTCTCAAGCTGGATGGTTTGCAGCATCGGCAGGTCGCCCATGGCTGAAGGGATGGGAGCTGTGACATTGAGCTGAAAGAGAGCTACAAGGTAGACACGGCCGGTCTCAGAGCATATAATGCCGGAGTCCCAGGCACAGCAGTTCGTGGCCGGGAGCCATGAGGATAGCTCGGCAGGGCTACCCAGCTGCTGCTTGATCTTCAGGAGAGCAGCACGGTCACTGCTATCGCAGTCCATGGCTGATGGCATGACGACGCCATTGGAGAGGATCACGAGCAGAAGGAGAGGAAGCAGATAGGGTTGTGGGAGGGCAGAGTTTGCCATGGGTTTTTAGTTCTTTGGGCAAGTGATGAAGAAACTCTTGGTGGATGATGCCTTAATATATAATAGTGTGGCTGAAGAAAGTTGGTGTTCAAGCAATAGAGTGGTGTGGAAGTGGAAAAAAACTTGATCTTTAAGGGCACATGGTGCTTCATATTTGATAAAGCACATATGGACGCAAAGCATGCATGACAGGCTGGCTGAATCTATCATTTTCTTTGTATATGTTTATCACCATGTGAATCATTTTTCATGATTTTCTATTGCAGCATCCAATAGTCAATGCAGTCAACCTTAATGTCATGGGACTGAGTAGTGGTGTTGAAAGAGTTCACTGGGTTAGATGGTTAGTTCGAATCCCATTAGTACATTGAGTTTTATAATTGAATTTGCTATTGCAGAACAATGTCTATAGTCTATAGAGAAATTGGTTATGCATAATTAAAGCAAGTGATGTTAATTTACATTCAATGACTGCATGGAAAAATATTTTCTCAGCATGAAAGCAACTTATCCACTCCCTGAAAATAACACGTATTGTAATAGCGTCGTTTTAGTATCTAAATTTATATTCTTTGATTTTTGGATCATGTTTTATTTTGAAGCATAACTGATCGTTGATGCCTATTAATAAATCACTTTATTTTTTGGTTCACAATTCATATATTTACGATTCAAATTCAAATAGGCATGCTTGATGACCTTTTTATATGTGATTGATATTCACAGCCACATGCTTGCATTTTTTGACAATGCTTATGTGATTTACTATTTTTATTATTTCTTCCGATGGTTCCTAAATTTTGTCATAATGTTAGGTGATTTAGTATTTTTATTTCTTTAGTTGGTTCCTAAATTTGGTTACTGTGGTGGTTGGTGACCAATATTTTTTATGTCAAATAATGTTTCAACCTAAACGATCCAAGTTACAACATGTCACGTGCTACACTCTCGATCTTTCCTGCAAATCACCTTTCATTCTTATATTTTTGTCTATGAATTATGTTTTCCTTTCACCCCTTTATGGTCCGTGGCAGAGCACGGGCATTTTACTAGTTACTCGAACTCCAATAAGAATTCCTTTTCTTTTTCTTTTTTTAAAAAAAACGCCAGATAAGAATTTGACCGTGCAGTGCTTTGGTTGTCTGGCATGCTATTCACATATTTTCATCTCTCAGTTCCACCGTTCTATGCCTATTTGTCCAATATGTAATGCCACAGATTATTTCAATTCATAGGTTACATGACCAAAAGCTCACAATGATTTGGAAAGCATGGGAAAAAATAGTGCCAAATTGATGGCCTATCCATGTGGAAAATGTAAATGAGCAGGTAGAAAGGATAAATCACTGCAGAATCACCCATTGATGACGGAGAAGTGGCTGCATGATCGAATAACCAAACAAATTTGCTGGAGAAGTGGAAAAAAAATCACCATGAGATACAAAATATAACGGTGAGGCTAACAAAAATATATAGGCCTTTTTAGTTTCAGCTTTAGATTAAATTAAATAAAAATTGTTATTTTCGTATAAGTCAAATGATGTAATATTTTATAGTCATTTTTGTGTTGTTTTAAATAGTTCATGTTAGAGTTCGTAAAATATTTTTTCATAATTTTTTGAAACTTTTAATACGTGTTTCGAGGGGTCACAACTTTTTAAAATTAAAGTTTTCATCAACTTTCAGCTCAAAAAAATAAGACCTATATATTTCAATGCTAATAAGCTGTTTGGTTGCCTGCATCCTAGGAGTTTTGCATCTAGAGATACAAAACTAAGGTGTTTGGTTGTCTTCTCACACATCTGAACCAGGCTCTCCAGATGCAATTATCCCCTCCAGAGCAGGCTCTAGAGATAGTGGTGGGAGTTGGGTCGTGCCGTGCCGGCTCGGCCTGGCCCAAGCCCGTCGTGCCTCGGGCCGGTGCACAACGGGCCGGCACGGCCCAGTCAGCACTTCGGGCCATGCCGGGCCGGCACGGAGGGCCAAAATCTAGGCCCGGCACAGCTCAAAAGCACGGCGGGCCGGCTTCGAGCCGGGCCGGCATGAGCACGGCACGAGTAACAAAACAGCAGAAAAAATAATTTTTTTAGAAATTCACACGTTGCTCAAATGAAAAATTTATTTATACAAAAAAGATGCGTCTCAAAATTATCTACAACTTTTGTGTTCAACCAAAATTCATCCGAGCAACATAAGACCTCGAAAATTGTGAATTACCGAGGACGGTGACATCGGCCCGAAAGCTGGCAGCGACAAAAATATTTTTTATAAATTCATACGTTGCTCAAAAAAAAACTTGTCTATATGAAAAAGAAGCATACATACATTATCTACAACTTTTGTATTGAACAGAAATTCATCCGAGCAATAGAAGACTACAAAAAAATAAAATACTGACTCGTGCCTCTTTTCGGGCCGGGCCGACCCAAGCACGGCCCGTACAGTCGGGCCGGGCCGGGCGGCACGTCGTGCCTGGTTTCTAGGCCCGGACCGGCACGTCATTTTGGGCCGTGCCGGCCCAGCCCATCAAATCCCCGTGTCGTGCCGGGCTGCGGGCCTGTTTTTTCAGGCTGTGCTCGGGCTGGCCCATTTCCCCATCTCTATCTGGAGATAGGCCAAAATTGGGCATTTCATATAGCCAGACTCCGCAGATAGCAATGCAACCGCATGAAACAACGTAGGCAACGTATTTGATTCATTTTTTTGCTATATCTTTTGATTAGTATTTCCGATTACCGAATCGATTTCAAAAATGAGTTCTCATTTTTTAATTTATTTATTTATGAGACTTTCTTTCGAATTTTTTTTGTATTTGATTTTTTATTTTTGATTTTCTAGAATTTATTTTTTAATATGTTTCATCCCTCTTTTGAATTTCTCCATGCCATTCTCTACTTAGTGCAGTCAACCAAAAAACATCTCTATGCAGCCTATACAATCTCATACAACTAACCAAATAATAACCATTTGCATCATCTCAGCTTGGCTCCAACCAACCGGGCTCAGCTCATACAACCTATTTCAATTGAGAAGGTAGCCAAATAACCTATAAGGTTTTTTTTTTTGGTCTGATCTGAACGGCTGAACGGCTGAACAACCGAAATGGCTGAATTTTGAGAAGATCTCGACGTAGTCTTGAGATTCAGATCTATTTCGTTTGACTTGTTTTTTTAAAGCGTTAGGACCCATGCATATTAGAGACAACGAAAAAACAAACTTAAAAAACACAAAACACATATCTTTTTAAGATGTAGATAAGCCGTTAAGACGTTAGACAGATAAAAACATGTACAAAGTCCTTGCCTGTCGTAGTTGAGTTCTTGCCGGTCATACAAAGTCCCTTTCATAAAGCCGTTAAACCGTTACAAAATACTTGTCACGACAGGCAAGAACGTCACCTCTGTCGTAGCAGCTTAACAGCTTCCGAGGTTCTTCGTCCTTGTTCCTTTTCAAAATTTTGGAGACGTTCCTCCGAAGTTCTTGCCTGTCGTAAGCATCATCCTGATCGCTTCGAAATGCAGATCATAATGCAGATCGAAGAAAATACTTGGGCAAAATGCACCATAGAAAAAGTAAGAAATACAGATCGAAGAGAGTAGAGGAAAGAATTGAGGAAAAAATCTCCAGAAAAGAAAACATTTGTCAGCTGGAGGTCGATTAGTTTTAATCAACTCGATTCTTACTAGTCTGCTTTATATACGATGTCTTTTCTGTACTCCCTCGAGTTGTTCTTAACAAACTAAATTGATTATTTTCCATCCAAGTTCTACTAACAAAGTGATAAAGTGATAATCACAAGTGGTTTCATGTATCAAAGTAAGAATGACTGCACCCTATAAGATGTATATGTAAAAAATCACGTGGAATCTTGTATATATGATTGCCATATAAATTCATGTGAAATTATATCCAGAGTTGTCTCGTAAAATTGAAAGTCTAATTTTACGTGATCTGCGATGATGTCTGATACACCACAATATTTGATGCTCAACAACATATTGATGATACCTGATACTCGACTCAAATATGATACTCGATAATTGTGGGTGCTTGATGATAACGAATACCCAATGATACCTACATCAGGCTATATGATATTTGATGATACCTGATATTTGACGATATCTTATACTCCACTGCACCTATTTGATACTCAACTATACGTCTATACCTACACGACATGATGTGATCATGCCCATCATGGATATGATCAACACCACTACAACAATACGGTCACTATCCAAGTTTTCGTCAACCACTTCCTTAGCTTGGACGCCGACGAGGTTTTTCTCAGCATGGTCATTGACGAGCTTTTCAACGACTGCTTCACCATCGACCATGACATCTACAACAAGTCATCAACACTTTACGACGTCCTCTGCTATACTACGTACGTACACTTACTAGAATGTTTATGACTACATGGTTATCAGGTTATGTTGATCACAGCCTTAGGCCCTGTTCTTTTCAGCGTATCGTACCGTTGCGTATTACTGTAGCAAATTTTGTTATTTTCTATATATTCTATATGTTGTCATAATTTGCAACGATTTTTTCGTGACATTTAGTAGTCGTTTCAAAGATTCTAAAAATATTTTTCAATTATTTTTTATAATCTTTTGACCTCATTTTGAGGGCTCTCAAATTTGCTACAGTAATACGCCAACGCAACGATACGCTGAAAAGAACAAGGCCTTAGCTAGGTCCTACACACAAGCAACAAGCTCGTCAACTGCGCATGTGGCAAGGTTGTCAACGGGATATTACACTATCACTGCCATAAGTTTGACCACCACCTTGATCACCTTTGTGAGCATCGTTGAGCCCTAATTTTTATTAGTGGCATTGATGTCAAATTATTTAATAATTAAGTGCTAGGGAGTTTTTGGACTTCTCGGAACCCTAGCGAGAACTCGGCTTTTCGTTTAACCCTAATTGGAAGCTTCGACGATTTTGTGAGCTGCTCTGAGGTTTCAAGTGCGTGACCGGGCGAGAGAAGAGGTCACATATAGATTAGGAGTAGTTAGGTTTTATTTCCTGTTTTTGTCGGATCTCAAAAGGGGTTTGAATCACTCCGATTATGTCGGATCTTTGCGACCTCTCGAAAATCGGTTTCCGTAGTCCACCTCTTCTAAAAATACTCAAATATATTTTTGTGAGATTTCTAGAGAGAGAGAAACCCACCTAAAATTCCTCCAAATATTTTATTGTCACGACAGGCAAGAACGTCACCTCTGTCGTAGCAGCTTAACAGCTTCCGAGGTTCTTCGTCCTTGGCCGTTTTCAAAATTTTGGAGACGTTCCTCCGAAGTTCTTGCCTGTCGTAAGCATCATCCTGATCGCTTCGAAATACAGATCATAATGCAGATCGAAGAAAATACTTAGGCATAATGCACCATAGAAGTAAGAAATACAGATCGAAGAGAGTAGAGGAAAGAATTGAGGAAAAAATCTCCAGAAAAGAAAACATTTGTCAGCTGGAGGTCGATTAGTTTTAATCAACTCGATTCTTACTAGTCTGCTTTATATACGATGTCTTTTCTGTACTCCCTCGAGTTGTTCTTAACAAACTAAATTGATTATTTTCCATCCAAGTTCTACTAACAAAGTGATAAAGTGATAATCACAAGTGGTTTCATGTATCAAAGTATGAATGACTGCACCCTATAAGATGTACATGTAAAATTCACGTGGAATCTTGTACATATGATTGCCATATAAATTCATGTGAAATTATATCCTGAGTTGTCTCGTAAAATTGAAAGTCTAATTTTACGTGATCTGCGATGATGTCTGATACTCCACAATATTTGATGCTCAACAACATATGATGATACCTGATACTCGACTCAAATATGATACTCGATAATTGTGGATCCTTGATGATAACCAATACCCAATGATACCTACATCAGGCTATATGATATTTGATGATACCTGATATTTGACGATATCTTATACTCCATTGCACATATTTGATACTCAACTATACGTCTATACCTACACGACATGATGTGATCATGCCCATCATGGATATGATCAACACCACTACAACAATACGGTCACTATCCAAGTTTTCGTCAACCACTTCCTTAGCTTGGACGCCGACGAGGTTTTTCTCAGCATGGTCGTTGACGAGCTTTTCAACGACTGCTTCACCATCGACCATGACATCTACAACAAGTCATCAACACTTTACAACGTCCTCTGCTATATCTACGTACGTACACTTACTAGAACGTTTATGACTACATGGTTATCAGGTTATGTTGACCACCACCTTAGCTAGGTCCTACACACAAGCAACAAGCTCGTCAACTGCGCATATGGAAAGGTTGTCAACGAGATATTACACTGTCACTGCCATAAGTTCAACCACCACCTTGGTGACCTTCACCACATGAAGACATACTCAAAAAAGACGTCTCTCCATCTCCATGGAGCCCTTGGGCCCATCTACTTAAATCACTCAAGGCTCAGCCCGATATCAAGCCCAATTTGTTTGCGAGTCTAGTTCAACCACTTGGAGCAGTCCAACTTCAAATGGCCATAAATCGGTCATACAAAGTCCATTTATACATTCTTGGTATGCATGGACAAGCCCACGGCTGGAACTTTTCAATGAATCTGGTCCCATGGCAAAATTCATTACGTATCAACGAGAATTAGGTGTTGCGCCACCTTTACTTGAGTCCATAAACCTTGTACGACCTAGTGTTAGCCAACTACACCTTTTGCCGCCACCTAGCCCTCTCCCTTGTACAAATTTAGTAGTTATTTCATACTTGGATTTTGTTCAGATTAATCTGTCATTGCATTTTCTGTGTTCTTGCCTATATTTTCTGTTCGAATGCAGGGATAACCCTTCTGGCAGAAGAGGTCAACCGCGCCTTGACATGGTTGATAACCAACAAAATAGTGGCGTTGTGTTGCAAGGTTCGGTCCATTATAATCGTAAGACCTGATCGTCTATTTTGAGATCTTCAAAAATCCACTTACTCTTATTTGTCGATCGATCGGACAATTTGAGTCACATCATGACACCTACATAAAACTTGTTAAAGATAAAGAAAAACCAAACACATGTGGCCAAACGAACACGTTCGCGCATAGCAAATTGATTTTTTTTTTGCATCGAAAGCAATTAGCAATAGGAAGCAGATTTTTTTATTTTTTATTTTTTGCATCGAAAAGGAGGAGGGCAACCTGGGCATGAATGAATGTGCCATATATCGTCAGGAGCTCTCTAAAAGGTTAGGGGTTAAGTGCCGCCAATGATACTAACCAAATACTAAACGCGGCCGGATTGAGTCAAATCTTAACAAACTTACTAACAAAACCCCCTATAACTACGTGAGCGCCGCCTCCTCCTCCTCCTCCTCCTCGAGTTTGCATCTGTCAATAGGCCGGCGCCATCCATGGAGCAGCAGCAGCCGCTGCCGCCGCCGGGTGACGTGGTGATCCAGGTGAACGCCGCCGCCGTCGCGGCCGTCGACGAGCGGAGCTCCACGCACGGGGAGGACGATGAAGAGGCGCAGCGCGCGGGCGCCGGCGACGGCGCCGGAGGAGACGACCGGGGGCGCCTCCCGCGCAGGACCTTCAGCCAGGCCTACAAGATGAGGCACCGCAAGCCACTGGTACGTACTCGACGCCATGCATGCATCAACGCATTTAATCCGTGTCGCGGCGGCGATTGATCGATCAGCGACGGCGGCGCCGCCGCCGGTGGATGCGTGCAGGAGTTCACGACGTGGCAGATGCTGCTGCTGAGCTTCCAGTCGCTGGGCATCGTGTACGGCGACCTCGGGACGTCGCCGCTGTATGTGTTCTCGTCCATCACCCTGCCGGAGCCCGGCGAGGACGACTTCATCGGCATCCTCAGCATCATCCTCTGGACGCTCACGCTCATCAGCTTAATCAAGTACATCTTCGTCGTCCTCCATGCAGATGACCACGGAGAAGGTTAGCTAATTACTATTAGCTCACAATCTTATTTTTCCTTTGAATGATTTTTTTTTCGATTATGGATGGGAATTCTATGAGTTAGCTAGAAGCCTAGAATACCGGATCTAAGCACACCAGTTAAAATTTGGCAGATTCCAATGATCAAATTAAATATATATACCCATCGCTATTATGTTATGTTCTTTATGGATGTGTAAAACATCCACCATGGAGTTAATCGTGGAAACGTGGACAATAGTTAGTTCATGTAAGTAAAGTTAGTTCAATCAAGCAAGAGTATTTGGCAAAGCTATCGGCAGGCTATTTGCATCATAGCAGTCGCGTACTCAATAGCTCCTTCATCGTCATATTTTTGCTTACCATAAAAATGCTTGAAAAAAAATAATGCATTCGCAGCTTACTGACGCTCATGTTTGCCCTTGTGAAGGTGGTACCTTTGCCTTGTACTCGCTCTTGCGTCAGCATGTCAATTTCAAGGGAAATATGCCGATGCCGGTCACACGGTTGGCATCTGACATTAACCTGAAGTTTCACGGCAAGAAGAACAATCTACCGTCTAGGTTGCAGGAGTTCTTGGAAGGAAGCACGAAAGCACAGACGATCATTACCTACATTGTCTTGGCTGGGACTTGCATGGTGATAGGTGATGGTGCCCTCACTCCAGCCATCTCAGGTACATATACTCTATCAGTCTATCTGACATGTCTCTTTTCCTGAGGCACCTGAAGAGAGTAACAACTCGTGTGTGTCATGTTACCAAATTTGAATGCAGTTGCAGAACAATTCTCATTTTAATGCCCTAATGAATCTTTGTGCAAAACTTTTGTTCAGTTCTATCAGCTGTTCAAGGAATCCAATCTAGGTCAACTAAAATAACACAAGGTAAATAATAAATTACTTCTTTACTTATTAATCACCAACTGTTTCTACTCATGCTATTGTAACATTCTGTTTGCTTGTTCCAGATCATGTTGTCATACTATCCGTGATTATCTTGATCGTTCTTTTCATTTTCCAAAGATATGGAACAAGCAAAGTCAGCTTTACTTTCTCTCCCATTATGGTATTGTGGTTTGTCTTTGTTGGGTTCATTGGACTATACAATATTATCAAGTATTACCCACCAGTTCTGAAAGCCGTGTCACCACATTATATACTCATTTACTTCATAAGGAACAAAAGAGCAGGTTGGGAGCAACTTGGAGCAATTGTTCTATGCATAACAGGTTAGCAATATAACTTAACCAAAACCTTTTTTGATTTCAATAAGAAACATGCAATAAAAAATTGACTCCAATTTTGATACATCTATAATTTTACTTTTAGCCAGATAATCTCCTTATGTAACTAAATGTGATAATAATCAGGTGCTGAAGCTATGTTTGCTGATTTGGGCCATTTCAACAAGTCATCAATTCAGGTAAATGACATCTAACATAAGTAACAAACTATTAGCTACCGTACTTTCTTTTCTCTCTTACGAGAAACAAAGCACTAATTATGCCCCCCCCCCCCCCCCCCCTCTCTTGTGCAGACAGCTTTTTCGGCGGTAGTTTATCCATCCATGATCCTTGCATATTCTGGTCAGGCAGCATTTTTGATCAAGAACCCTTCAAAACTAAGTACAACGTTTTACAGTAGTACCCCAGAGGCCTTATTTTGGCCCATGTTTATTGTGGCCACCTTATCCGCCATCGTTGCAAGCCAAGCATTAATATCAGCCAGTTTCTCCATCATTCGACAGTCAATTGCTTTAGGTTGTTTTCCAAGAGTTACCATGAAGCACACCTCAGGAAAATATGAAGGCCAAGTATACTCCCCAGAGGTCAATTACTTCTTGATGATTGTTTGCATCTTGATTACTGTGGGCTTTCACGGCGGACCACAGATTGGGCAAGCCTTTGGTGAGCAATCCAGTGCATGCTCATTTTTTTCTATTATCACATTCCCCTCTTTTTTTGGTATTTAATGATGGCATTTGTGGCACATAAAAAAGTTAAGAACGAATCACATGAAATAATCTAGTATAAAGGGGGAAATCCATTTCATACTACCACGAAAGATCAAAATTTTGAATATATACCATACTGTCTCATTGACAGATGGGGCCTCATATATTCCAAAGCTTTTGATCTTTAGATGGTATGGAATGAATTATTTCTATAAAATAAAATAACTGATTGCATGTTTGGTTCTTCAAAGCACAGTTCAGTATTGCATAAAGGTTAAAAAATTAGTACTGATTTGTAGAAAAGTCATGCTCATCTGGATGCAATTCACATGCTACTAGAAACACCATTACTATCCTCCTAGAAACTAGAACATTTTTCACTTCTATGTAATACTATTGTGTAATTAGCATGCGTGAATTTTGAAGAAAATTAGCATGTATAATGTTATCTGATTGTCTTTCTTTTGGTTTTTAGGCACAACGGTGATATGGGTTATGCTCTTTACAACAGCCCTGATGGTGGTGGTCATGGTCGTAATTTGGCAAACTAACATCGCATTGGTTGTTTTATTTTTCGTTGGCTTCTTTTCAATTGAAGGCATTTACATGACCTCACTTCTGAACAAAATTCTACAAGGTGGCTGGGTTCCATTTGCAATCACTGCCTTTTTCCTTATAATTACACTTTCGTGGACTTATGGAAGAAGCAAGAAGCGTGAATACGAAGTAGCCAATGTGATGGACAGGCAAGAATTTATCAACGTAGTAACAACAAGCAACCGAGTACCTGGAATATGCATCTTCTGCACAGACTTGATGAATGGCATCCCACCAATTGTGCGCCATTATGTTCAGCATATGGGTGCCCTCCGTGAACTAATGGTGTTTGTCACCGTCAGGATTCTTCCGGTGAAATCTGTCCTTCCTGAAGAGCGCTTCCTCATAGACAGACTAGAGCCTGTCGGTGTTTACAGGTGCATAGTCCAGTATGGCTACATGGACAAGCACAATATGGAGGGTGATGAATATGTTGCGTCAATCATTTCATCCCTCAAGGAAATAGCTGAGAATGAAGATGAAGTTGCGATGATGGATTCAGCTTTCACAAATGGATCAACCTTTGTGCTCGGAAGGACTATTCTGAAGATGAACACGAGGCACAACTTTTTCAAGCGCTTCGTTATTGATAACCTTTACAGGTTCTTGCAAAAGAATTTCAGGTCCAACATTTCCAGTCTAAAGATAGCGCCTGGTAAAACCTTACAGGTTGGGATGCAGTATGAGATTTGAGGAAGACAAGTTGGTGTTAGAACACTATATGTTTCTTTAGGAACACATATGCATGGACTTGAGATGACTATGCAAGTTTGTAATGGTAGTAATCGTATTATCTAGATATGTTGTCAGGATAAAGTTATGATGGTCAAACTTTTAAACTCTACCAAAGTTGTTTAGGTTTCACATTTATTTCATAGATGCTTCACAGATGTTCAAGTTTCGCCATGCTTGAAACGTCGTGATATTGTTTTAATTTTGACCCCAACTATGCATGCATGAATGTGAAGTTTTGAATGTTGCATTCCAGACACCACTATATGGCAGCTAAAAAAAAACCTGTTCCATATAAGGTGCCGCACTTTAAGTTCTATAAATTTGTTTCAGAGTAAATTATTTGATTTTATTAGAAATATAGATGTTTACAGACGGTAACAATTCAATGCTATTTTGTAATATTTACAGGTGGTTATAAAAGTATGTTGCCAAATCGCTACATAGTAGCAATGCTCCAAATAATCATCCACTAGAAGTTTTAATTACTTAGCAAACAGTTGCCATGTAATCACATGTCTGCAAATAGGCACATCATTTATATTAAACCACCGCAGGATAGGGAATAAGATAGCCAAATGTTGAAAGTTAGCTGTGCTTTACCTGAACAATTGTGTTTCTGGTAGAAGAACAGCTGCAGAAAAATAACTGGTAAGACTAAGCATCCCCAATAGCTCCTTTATACCCCCGTCTAAAACACTAGTCATGTCTCTATGAATAGTGTTTTAGAGGGACTGTTGGGGATGCCCACTTGAAAAGGCTATACTGAAATGTCAATTCCCCCTTGGAATTTTTATTAATTACTTAAATGTGAATATATATACATATAATAATATACTGCAAGTGAAGATTACAAAGATGAGAATATTGGAACACCAGGTAGGGTAACACCTGAATCTACGATGAAGATGTTACCAGATACATATGATGATGTTTCATGGATCAGAAAACGAACCAGCGATGTCAATGCTGGATCAGTAGTGCCATGTGTCTTAAGTGGCACTATCTTTGAAGAGACAGTGTTCAGCCATTTCTTCTCAAAAAGAGGAGCGGTGATCTCCGACATGAAGACTCCAGGCGCAATTGAGTTCACTCTAATGCCATATGCTCCTAATTCCAAAGCCATTAGCTGCATAAAAGGTAAACATAGCCAATCTAGTTTGTTATGATCACAGGGACAACTAACGTTTGATGAGGAATAAGGATGTTACCTTTGTGGCATAATGAACAGCAGACTTGGAAGATGCATATCCAATGGAGCCGGGGAGATGGCCTCGGTTAAGGCCAGCAATGGACGAAATATTAATTACTGAACCCTTTAGCTTGGCATCGCGCATCCGTCTACAGACATGCTTGGCAACGAGCCATAATCCAGTGAGGTTCGTCTTGATGAGTTTATCCCACTCATCTTCAGGCCAATCCAATGCCGAGTGCACACCTCCTGAAAAATACATACAGCATATGTACCTGGTTCAGTAACATGATGAAAATTTTCCTACTACTGAGACAGGTATACTAACTAACACATGCTACACGCATCATTCCAGCAATTGATTATTGACCAGAAGAATTGCACATCTGATCTAAATTCGATAAGTATTTGAATTTGGAGACAAACTTAGATCCTTAAAAGAAACATCTTTGAGCTTGGATTCAATAAATAAGCCAAAAAGATTGGTGAGCAGATCGGAAATATACCTCGGAGGCCAGCGTTGTTGATCAAGGCGTCGATGCGGCCGAAGGCGTCCCAGGCCCTCTGCACAGCCGCCTCCACGGCCGACCCTCCGGCGGCCACGTCGAGCTCGACGGCCACCGCCCGGGGGCCGCCACCGGCCGAGGGCGCGGCGGCGTTGATCTCGTCGCAGAGCGAGCGGAGGCGGTCGGTGCGGCGCGCGGCGGCGACGACCAGGCAGCCGGCGCGGGCCAGGTCGAGGCAGAACTCTCGGCCGATTCCGGAGGAGGCGCCCGTCACCAGCACCACCTGCCCCTCCAGCCGGTCCCACGGCGGCGCTCCCGCCATCGACGGGAGGATGGGAAGCGCACGGCAGTGGACTGAGGAGCAGTCGCTGGATTGTGGATTGGGTACTGGACACTGAGTTGCTACTTGCTAGCCGGGAACTACAGTGACAGATAAAAGCACGTTCGATCGGTAAATTCTCGTTCGCTGAAATTCTTTCACCCAGTACATTCATTTCCTCTGACAGCTCTGTAAAAATTCATATCAACATTTGACGTTGAGTACATCTTTCTATGTCAACTTATATCGATTGAAAGCGGTTAAATTCACTTTTCGAGTTTGGTCTAAAAAAATTTGCTACTAATTCAAAGTTTCCTCAACCCAGAGCAGCAGACACGGTTGTACCATAAAAGCGAATAGAGAAAAGTACCATCAGTAAGTTAATAAAACGTTTTTAAGAGAGTGCGAGTGGGTTTCGCTAAAACGGTATCCATGTACGAGTACGTAGAGCATCTCTAAGAGAACTCTTAAAACACACCTCCTATTTTTAAAAAATAGGGAGCCCCAACCATTTAAGGACCCCTTATTAACTGCTTAGTTCTAATAGACTACTTAAATTTATAGGGGACTATATAGAGAGTCACTAGGAATAGGGGGTGTGTATGAGATTTAGGGGGATGAGAGAGAATTTAGGGGGAAAATAAGGGCTCTTCTAGAGTTGTTTTTTTTTGCTATAACCTCTTAAAAATAGCTAAGAGATGTGTTTAGGGAGTCTATTAGAGATGCTCTTAGACGGTCACAGCAAGCATGTAGACCATATCCATGGCATTTTCATTCTTTTAAAAAATGTTAGTAACAAGCCCACATGTCATCTTCTCCCTTCATTCTTTCTCTCTCCCTTTCTCTCCTCGACCTCTGGTTTCTTTCACCTCTCTATCTCTCCTTCACCCTATTCTTGTTCGAGCCAAGTCACCACCAGAGCTACCACGCATGTTGCCCCTGCTATTTTGGCATCCACCATACCCCGTGCAAGCAAAAGCGTTGTTGAGTCGCACCTGCATCCACCTCCTATGCTCTACATGAGTTATCATCCTTGCCTCCCACCCCTCCTGTTCCTACCACGTCTGCTATTTTGTGTATGCCATATGCTTTATAAAAATTGAATCATAAAATTATAATTATTTTATGAACGTTAGGGTCATCGATGTTGATGGAATTGGGACAAGAAAGTTAGCAAATAAGCATGTATATCAATGCTACGAAAATTTTGAAGCAACTGATCAAAAGTCAAGATAATCTTGCAAATTTATTATGTGTGTCGTATAATATTAAAACTGAAACCAAAAACTCAGATAGTATCCTAAGATTTGTCAACAAACCAGAAGTACGCTTACTCCTGTATGTTAGCGACACTAGCATGTATTTTTTACGAATAATAAATAACGATAAAATATTGTACTGTATTTTTTACATGGCAACATATCCCGTGTACACAGGCTTTCCATTTACACAACATGTACACCAACCAATAAAGTTATAAAAAATTGTACTTGTACTCCATTAGTCCATTAGTTACTCTATCTATGTATAAACTTTTAAGATTAAATTCATTCTATATTAAGAGTTATAAAAAAATCTGATAAATTTGAATGGTTTAAAATTGATAGAATTTTCTCTTTTCTATAACTCTTAATATAGAATAAATTGAAACTTTCAGTATGATACGTAGGTAGAGTAAGTTTGTAAGTACATCTACAATTTTTTTTTACAATTTTACATATACTACATACATTAGTCCATTGGTTACTCTACCTATAAAGTTTTAAGATTATATTCATTATATATTAAGAGTTATAAAAAATTTGATAAATTTGAATGGTTTAAAATTGATAGAATTTTCTCTTTTATATAACTCTTAACGAAAATGCTTGGAACCGGGCGTCCGATCCGTCGGACGCCCGGCCCAGCAGCGCCCGCGCCTGCCTTTGGCCTCCGTGCAGCCCATCATGCAGCTCGTCCTGCGTGTGTCTGACACCAGCGGACTAGGCCACCTGCTCACTGCACGTACTGGGCTGCCTGCTTCTCTCCTGGCTGACCCACGCCACAAGCATGCGCACATTATCCACTCTCTTCTCTTTTTCGTATTTTTTTCATTTGGAGTCCAAATTGCGCAGAACAAATTTTATAATTCATCTAAATTCCTAATGAAGTCATTTTAAATACTTTTTCTTTTTTTCTATTTTTTTGAATTTTGAATTTTTTATTGTTACAATTGTTCCAGCAGGCAAGATTGATTGTTCCGGAAGACTAGAATCATTGTTCCGGCAAACAAGATAGATTGTTCCGAGAGGCTAGACTCATTGTTCCAGTAGACCAAATACATTGTTCCAATAGGCAAACTTTATTTTTCCAGTGGAAAACCTTATTTGTTCCAAAAGGCAAAAGTTATTGTTCCAAAAGGCAAAAGTTATTGTTCCAGTAGGCAAAGTTCAACTGTTCTAGTAGAGCAAACCTTATTGTTTCAGTAGACAAACTTTATTGTTCTAGTAGGCAAACTTTATTGTTCCAGTAGACAAAACCTTATTTGTTCCATAAAACAAAAGTTATTGTTCCAGTAGGTAAAGTTCAACTGTTCCAGTAGGGCAAACCTTATCATTCCGGTAGGCAACTTTTATTATTCCAGTAGGCAAACATTGTTGTTCCATCAAGCCAAT
This sequence comes from Raddia distichophylla, assembly GCA_005191435.1. Lineage (NCBI taxonomy): Eukaryota > Viridiplantae > Streptophyta > Magnoliopsida > Poales > Poaceae > Raddia > Raddia distichophylla. Next base: position 3,818,487 of record SPJY01002222.1, on the reverse strand, counting down.
TTTTTTTTGTTCCAGCGGTGTGTGGTTTTTGTTCCACACATGACACATATAACATGTTGTTCTATCATTTTTTTGTCCAACAGTGTGTGTTTCTTGTTCCACATGTATAACCTGTTGTTCCATCATTATTTTTTTCAGCAGTGTGTGTTTTTTGCCCCCAAATGTTCCATCAGATTAGACGTACTGTTCCAATATGATATTTTAATTGTTCCATCATTATTGGTATAATTGTTCCAGCAGGCAAGATTGATTGTTTCGGAAGGTTAGAATCATTGTTTCAGCAGGCAAGATCGATTGTTCCGAGAGGCTAGACTCATTGTTCCAGTAGACCAAATACATTGTTCCAATAGGCAAACTTTATTTTTTCAGTAGGCAAACTTTATTGTTACAGTAGGCAAAACCTTATTTGTTTCAAAAGGGAAAAGTTATTGTTCTATAAGGCAAAAGTTGTTGTTTCAGTATGCAAAGTTCAACTGTTCCAGTAGAGCAAAGCTTATTGTTTCAGTAGACAAACTTTATTGTTCTAGTAGGCAAACTTTATTGTTTCAGTAGGCAAAACCTTATTTGTTCCATAAGGCAAAAGTTATTGTTTCAGAAGATAAAAGTTATTGTTCCAGAAGACAAAAGTTATTGTTCCAGTAGGTAAAATTCAACTGTTCCAGTTGGGCAAACCTTATCGTTTCAGTAGGCAACTTTTATTGTTCCAGTAGGCAAATGTTGTTGTTCCATCAAGCAAAAATTATTGTTTCAGTAGGCAAATCTTGTTGTTCCAGTAGGCATTTCTATTATTGTTTCAGCAGGCCAAATACATCGTTCCAATAGGTATGCTAGTTGTTCCATCAGACCAATTACATTGTTTCAATTGGATTTAGCCTATTATTCCAGTAGACCAAATATCAAGTTGTTCCGCTAGACTAGACGTATTGTTCCAATAGATTAAATTAATTGTTCCATTAGTATAGCTAAATTGTTCCAATAAAATTTATATAGCAACATGGGTCTTGTTTTGTTCGTAAAAATACGAGGAACACGTTGGCGCAAATGGTTCGTGGATTGGAGCACTCAGTCAAATTTTTTTTTGTTCCAGCGGTGCGTTTTTTTGTTCCACACATATAACATGTTGTCCCCAAATGTTCCATCAGATTAGACGTACTGTTCCAATAGGATATTTTAATTGTTCCGACAATCCAACATTTCTGTTTCAATAGCCTACTTTTCTTGGTCCAACATGTCAGCATATTTGTTCCATTAAGCTAACATTTCTATTTCAGTAGTCAAAATTTTTTGTTCCAATATGTCAACATATTGTTCCATACATATGTTCCAGTAGTCAATTGATTTCAGAATTTTTTTTTGATATGAACAGAAAATTTTAAGGTATACTAGTTTGTTCCATCAGATTAGACGTATTTTGTTCCAAAATGGCTTTAGTACATTTGTTCCAGCAGACCAAATACCAAAACGTTCCATCAGATTAGACGTATTGTTCCAATAGGTCAAAATAATTGTTCCATAGTATGTGCAAATTGTTCCAAAATTTTTTTATATAGCAACATGGATCTTGTTTTGTTCATAAAAATGTCAGGAACACGTTGGTGAAAACGGTTTGTCGATTGGAGCTATCAGTCAAAAGTAATCGCTGTTTAAAGAAAAACGAAAAGAAGGAATCTTTGCTGACATCATCATGCATGCATGCAGGTTGGAGGGAGAGAGAGAGCGCGCGTGTTTTGTGCTGCGCCATGCATGCATGCAGGTTGGAGGGAGAGAGTGCACGCGCGTGTTTTGTGCTGCGCCATGCATGCATGCAGGTGGGAGGGAGAGATTGCGCGCGCGTTTTGTTCTGCGCGGGGTGACCTGGGCCGGCGTCCGATCCAAATTTTTTTGGTCGGACGTCCGACCCCAAGTCGCGCCCTTTTTTTAGAATTTTTTATGAATTTTGTTAGTTGTTGTACACGGTGATGGTTTGTATAGGTGAAACCTTATGTACACAGGATAAGTTGCCTTTTTTCATGCCCTAATACAATCTTATAAAGTGCCAATAGATAATATTAATGGACGACTATAGAACAAACGTTCGTTCAAAGCGGACCAAACGGATGACCCTGTGTCCTCCGCCTCCCTCCTTCCACCTCGCCGTCGGCTCCGGCTCCGCTTATCCGCCCTCCTCCTTGTGGGGTTCACCTCACAGTCCTCCCTGTCGCCGCCATCGGCGTGTCCCTGCTGCACCGCCCATCATCCCGCTACTACATCGGTTCTGCCCACCCTAATTTTGACCATCGACTAGAACGCCTTTGACAGTTCTCGCGGTTTTGATGGCACAACCACGGAGCCTCGTCCCCCCTTCCCAACACAGATGAACCCTCCCCACAGTTGAGTCACCACTGCCATGGCCTCCCTCTAAACCCAGAGGACACGCAAACCCACCCCTAAACTCGAACTGAAACAAGGGGGAGGGGAAGCGTCAGCAAGATCGCGAAGGAAGGAGGCTAGCACGGAAGAAGAAGGATTCAACAGGGTGGGAGAAAGGGAGAAGTTCGGTGCTGAGAAATGAGGTGGCTAGCACATGCACCCCCTCTCTGTCGAAATAGCCAAAAAAAGTGATCAACGGTGACCGGTTGTAGTATTCGGTGTTTCTCCATGTAGTAAATCGAGAAAAAGTACACCATAAATTTCATCATCATCATCGTGAATCATCGTGTCTTGGTCTCTTGGCTAGAGGATGCCAATGGGACATTCTGGTTCGGACCTGATTCGGCATATATTATTTGGGAGGTGCTAGTGCGCAGGCGCCTGCGCTCGGCTTATCGCGCAGGCGCTCGCTCTGTCTCCTGTCAACCTAGCACCGCCCGGCGCCATCCACCCTAACCGCGACGGCCGCAATGCCTCGCTCTACCCCCGCCCCCGTCGATCCCCTTTCTTTCTTCCTCTGCCCCGCACCTCCTCCTCCTCCTCCGCCTCTAGCCACCGCCCTCGCCGCCGGCCGCTCCGCCTCTTGTCCACCCATCACCAGCTGGCGCCGCCCACCCTAACCACAATGGCCACGGCATCCAGATTCGCCCACCGTCGCCGCCCCGACCGCCATATCTCCCCACCCCCGACCGCCCTCACAACCCCGACCAACCGCTGGACCTCCACCTCCTCCCCACCCTTAATCTATAGCCGGGGAGCACAAAAACCGATCACCCCCAACCCTAATCCTAACCTGGCGGCGCTGACGGCCAGAGACGACGGCGGCGGCGGCCGGGAGATCCAATATTGTTTTGAGCTTAGTTACTACGAGAACTAGTTGGTCAAGGTCAGAATTATGGACAGTTGTTTGCAACAGACCAACAGTGACAATGAGAAATCCAAGGATCTGTTTAGCATCATAGTTATTTTATAGTTCCAAGTCAGAGTCATGGTTTTTGAAAATATCATAGTTTAAAAAACTGTGTGATGTTTGGGGTATAAAGTTTATGCATATTTTCAAAACTCTGTTTTGGTGAAAATCATGTTTCTTTATAGTCTTTTTTTACTCTACTCTATACTTATTTTTTTTCCTTACTTTGACCCTTGTATAGCGTTGTTGTTGCACTTTTCTATTTATTTGGTCAAAGATTTACATACATAAACTATGCAAACAAACCAATTTTAGTTTCAAAAAAAATGGTTTAGATGGTGTTAATTCAAATCATAATTTCACGTGCACGTATTGTAAAAAAAATGATTTTTAAAATAGAGTTTTATCTAACTTTGATGCCAAATAGACCGTAGCATATCATTTGTTGCCGTGGCTATCTTGGTGGACCGACACGGCATAAATGACCCCATGCGAAGGCATGCAACTTCTGCCTTGAAATATTAAATTCGTTTAGTTCTGAAGTTCATACAAGCGGGGATAGCTCAGTTGGGAGAGCGTCAGACTGAAGATCTGAAGGTCGCGTGTTCGATCCACGCTCACCGCATCCGCCTCCTTTCTTTAATTTTTTTGACAATTAAGCTCCGGCAGAAACATGTTGGTTTGCTTTGTTAGTACAACAGTTCATGCAGACTTGCTGATGCATGAGCAATTGCAAACCGTAGCAGCACAAATCTCAACATTATTTGAACATGTATATCCCAAGTTACCACGTATACGACTCATTAAAACAGGACTTTGTTAATGTTCGGCGTAGAATAATTACGGCGGAGCTGCTGATGCATGTGCCAGTGGTGGCAGCAGGGAGCACAGGTGTTCACATTATCTCAGATTTTCAACAGAACGATGCCCCTGTATGTCCTATGTCCCAAAAGTTTACGATGCATACGAGCCATCGATCTTTGCACCATTTCTGGTTCTAAAAGTTTCAAGAATTCAGTTCAACCTCCAAGCTTACAACAATTTCCAAAGAAAAGCTATTCCCTTTCTGGTCCATGAGATGAGGCGAAGCACGAGTCAGAGTTCGCTCTTTCCCCGTTCAAAAAAAAACAAGAGACCCATCTCCCTCCCAAGTCCCACCTCCGCTACAACAACTGGAATCAAAAGCTCCCAACGTTTCTGCCTACCACCCTACGACATGTACACAAGCTGAAGCTGACGCTCTGTTCCTACCGCCTCCCATGCCCCCGAGTCTTTCACTTCTTCCCGCGCTTCCTCGACGCCTTGTCGTCCTTGGCCCTCTTGGAAGGCGGCGGCGGCGGGGGCGCCGCGGCGCGCTTCGGCGGCCTGCCGACACTTCTCCGCCCCGGCGGGGTGGTGGCGGTGGCGGCCTTCTTGGAGCCGGACCCGCCGGGCTCCTTCCGGCCGTCGGCCTTGCCGGACTTCCTCTGCTCCGCCGCCGCGGAGAGCTTCAGCGTCTCCAGCAGCGACACCCTCTCCGTCGATGGCGACGAGTTCTGGTTCATCCGGTTCAGGAAGTTAACCGCATTCCGCTTCTTGGCGACCCCCGCGGCCGCAGCGCCGCCACCGCCACCGCCTTTCTTCTCATACTTCTTCGTCCCATAGGCGGCCGCTGGGTTCTCCGATGCCTTCCCGGCCTTCTGGCCTGTAGCTGCGTTCCTGGCAGAGCCCCGGCTCTTGTTCGTCCTCAACCCTCGCGCCTTGTCCTTCACGCCCGCCTTCTTCTCCTCCTCGCTATCCTTCTCTTCCTTCCTCTCTGTCTCCGGCTTCTCCTCCTTGGCGGCGGCAGCGGCAGCCTTCGTGATGGAGCTCCGCTTCCGGCAGACGATAATAGGCGCCGCCTTGTCGAGGAGCGACCCGCCGATGTCAGCCTCCGCCTTGTGCTTCTTGGCGCCCGCCGCCGCGGAAGCCTTCACGGGGGGGCCAGGGCGCTCCTTCTGGCGCGACGCCGACATGTGCATCGAGACGAGCGAGCGGGTCTGCGCCGCCGCCGCGTGCTCCGGCGAGCCCCGCGGGAAGAAGACGAGCGCGTTGGCGCAGAGCAGCAGCAGGTCGCGGTAGAACTCGTTCGCGGAGGCGTAGCACCCGGGCCCGCCGCTCTCCAGCTTCGATCTGATCATCTCCAGGTCCACGTGGCGCCTGATCGTGCCCCTGTATTTCGCGCCTTCCTGCAAGCCAGAAAAATAAATAAATGAAAAAACATCACAAAAGCTGCCAAAAAATGTCGCACTACGCATGTGAGGGCACGAAATTTTTTTTTTTAAAAAAAAGTTTGCCGTCAATTGGAGTAGACTGTACACCGTATTACTGGCAGACAGTTTGGGCCCACTTGTCATTCGTACGAACACGTGGCACCACATGATTGGGCCTACCCACCCACGAACGCGAGAGTCGAGACGGGAGCCTTCACACGGCTCGCGGTCGTGGCCTCGCAACACACGACGCTTATCTCACCCTTGCCGCGCCATCGGACGGCCCAGATCAACCGCTACGACGCGTACGGCGCATCGCCGCCGCACGGGGCTCGGTCGCGGCCGCGCGTGTCGTCGTTGCCGGCCGGCCGTGCCCGTGCGAGCAGCAGGGCTTTCCACTCGTTCTCTTCGCCCGCCGGTCGCCGACAACACGACGGCGACGGCGACGGCCGCCGTGACGAGGCGAGCTGCGCTTTTCGAGCTGGGAAGCAACGCGAGCGTATAATACAATACGGTGGTTATCTTATTATTATTAGGTGCTTGACCCAGATAAAGCGCCATTATTTCGCGATTAGGTGACAAGCACTCGGCAAATCGGGTGCTGATGCAGGGTACTAACCCTGTTTGGGCGCTTCAGATTGGAAGTTTCCGTGATCATTAAGGGGCTTGTGAATTGTGATTGCGGGTTTCGGTGATTAATTATTTTAGGTAGGGTGCAAAATGGAAATCGAGGAGGGTAGAAATGGTTTTTTTTGCTATAGTTTTTTTACCAAGTGAAAGGAAATCGAGAGGTAGAGATGGCTTATTACTGAGTGTGAAAAACACGAAATGGTGGGAGGTTTTTAATTTTTTACCTGGCTCTCGAGGCGCCGCTCGAACACGGAGCCCGACTTGCTGGTCCGGACCGACTCGAAGAGGGCGAGGAGAGGCTCGGATTCGGAGGCGGGGAGGGGCAGGGACGCCGACGCCGACGCCGACGCCGACGCGGCCTCCGCCTCGGCGTCCTCGCCTTCGCCGGAATCCTTCCGCCGGCGGCGGCGGGACAGGCTGGCCGAGCTCTGCACGTCGCTGCTCTCCTTCCCCGCGTCCGCCTCCTTCGAGCCCGCCACCGACTCGCCGGACGCTTCCTCCTTCACGGCCACCTCGCCCGCGGCGGGCTCCTCCTTCACGGCCGCGTCGTTGTTGACGTCGTCCGCCGCCGCGTCGTGCACCGGCCGCTTTAGATCTGACGAGTTGGACTCCTTGCATGAGCGGCCGGACACCTCGGCGGAGGCCCTGTCCTCCCCGCAAGCCTCCTCCGCCGCCGCCGCCGCCTCCTCCTTCTCCTCCTTCTTTACCTCCGCCGCCGCCGCCTTGGTCTCGCCGGAAATGCTCGTCTCCCTCTCCTCCTGGAGCCGTTTCACCTTCGATTCCAACGACCTGACCATTCCGATAAAAATACAGAGCTCAGCATTTCGTTCAAAAAAACAGGGGCCGACCGATCAGCATCAGACGGCGCACGAGAGGCGGCGCGGCGGGGTTAAAAGCGTTTCAAGGCTTCGTGTTCATTATCGGGGCTGGTTTTTTACCCGATCGAGAGATCGGATTGCTCCATCCCGCGGCGGAGCTCCGCCTTCCGCAGCTCCAGGAGCTGCTTCATACACCGGGCGGCGGCGGCGGCATCGGGCTCCTCCTCGCCCCCACCCCCGCTTCCGTCCCCGTCCCCGTTCTCGGCAGCGGCGGCGGCGGCGTCGGCGGCTTCACCGGCGGAGAGGCGGCGGTGGATGAGAAGGAAGCGGTGGCGGCAGGTGCCCGACGTGAGTCCCGCGGCGGCGGAGGGCCAGCGCAGCTGCATCTCCATGGCGACCGAGTCCCAGTTCGCCGTGCCGTGGCGGTCCACGGCGCACACCAGGAGGAGCTCCTCCGACGAGCCCCAGATCTCGCCGCCGGCGGTCGGCGCCGCGGACTCCGGCGAGACGCCGGGATCGTCCGATCCGGCCGTCATCCGCTCCGCTCGGTCGTCGCTCCTCCCCCCGCGCGCGGGCCGCTCATCGCGCCGCCTCCATGGATTGGTGGAGGTGGGCTAGGGTTTGGCTCTTGTGTTTGGTGTCTCGCTCTCGCCCGCGGCCGCCTCTTCCCTCCCTGTGCTGTGTGGTTCGTCTGGGTTTTGGTTCCGGCCCTTTGCTGCGCCCAACCCCCATCTTTTCTGTCCTTTTCTCCCACTCGCTTTCTTTCTTTATTTGGTTTGATTTTAGTTTTAAAAATTAAAAACATATTCAACGGAATGGTGCTGGCCAAGCCTCTTCGGGCAAATTTCGAGGTTCCACGGGGGGGATATCGGAAGAGAAAATGGAGCCGAATTGAAATCCGAAATCATTTAAGCCCGGGCCCACCTGCTATTATTCGGTCGAGTTTTCTGCAAATCAATACCCATATTCTCCTGGGCCTCCATGATGCAAATGCTTTAGCGAATTTTAGCGTGCCAAATAATTCGGCAAATTCCTGTGAAAGTAAATAAGTCGGCGAATCGTGCGGTGCGAATGTGCGATGGACAGTGGTGCGGCTGCCAGGTGGGCCCATCCCCGGTGCTGAGCAAGGGAGACTATTAAATATAGTTTTTATCGTACGGCGGCTGGTTCGCTGTGGAAAGTGGTGGGCTTAATTTTTCCCCCTTTCTTTTACAATGTGAAGAGCGAGATCTGAGTAATATTTGTCGTCGTGCGGTCTCTTTCTTCTTCTTCTTCTTTTTTTTTTGTTGATTTCGGCGGTGGCCTCCGTGGAACGGTTGTGGACACGTGGAGTATATCAGATATGGTTGAAATTTGTGAGAGTTTGTACTTTTTTTTTCGGCCCTGTTTAGTCACACACAAAGGTGAAAAAAACGGCTAGGATTAAAGAAATCCTGTTAGAAAAATCGATAGGTCAGCGGATCAGAAAAAAAATACTTCCTCCGTCTCAAAAAAAAATGTTGTTCTATCTTTATCTGAAGTCAAACATTTCTATCTTTAACCATCAATTATTAAAAATTTGTATAGTTTAACAACATAAAAATTATGTTTTTAGATTCACCATAAGAAATACTATATCATTCATATATTGTTAAACTATACAGGTTTCTATTAATTGATCGCCAAAGATAAAAATATTTGACTTAGGACAAAGCTAGAACGATATTCTTTTTGGGACGGAGTGGGTTAGAAAATGGTAGTTTGCATAAAGATAGAAGGGTAGAAGTGACTGAAGAGTAATAGAATCAAACTAATTCCGGTTTACATCTCGTGTGAAAATAGAAGTGACCACTCAAACTAACATTTCACTTTACTCCTTTCAAGGAAGAAGGTTATCCCTAGGTTCGACTTGTCTAGTGCTTCTATCATTCCACTCCATTGCTTTTAAGGAAGAAGGTTATCCCTACGTTTGAGTTGTCTAGTGCTTCCGTTGCTTCTTGTTACTCCCTCCGTCCCAAATTATAGTTCGTTTGACTTTTTTGACACCAAGTTTGACCGGCTCGTCTTATTCAAAAAATGTTAAGACGAGGTGAAGGAGGGGGCGCGCAGGCCGCCGCCGAGTCGGGAGAAGGAGGCGGCGGCGCCGAGGAGACGGAGGGGGCGCCGGCCAAAGAGATGGAGGGGGCGCGTGGCCAGCACCTCGCGGAGGCGGAGCTGGCCGCCAAATCTGGCAGGAGGAGAGGAAGCCGCCAGATCTGGCCGGGGGAGAGGAAGAGGGGCGGCGCGCCGGCCGCCCCGGCCGCGGGTAGAGGTCGGGCCACCGCCTGCGCCGAGGAAGAGAGGGGGCGCGCCTTGAGGCCGCTGCCGCGTCGCTGCCGGGCTGCCGCGCCGAGGTGAAGGAGGGGGCGCGCAGGCGGCCGCCGCGTCGGGAGAAGGAGGCGGCGCCGCCGCCGGGTCGCAGCCGCACCGCCGTGCCGAGGAGATGGAGGGGACGTCGCTGCCGCGTCAGGCCGAAGGTGGGGGAGGGCGCCGCCAAGCCGTGGCACCAAAACGCTGCTTGGGGAGGAGGAGGAAGGGGGGCCGCCGCCGGCGGCGGTGGTGCTAGGGTTTGAGGAGGCTGGGAGGGGGCACTGCTGCGTCGCCCCCGAGCTGCGCACGGGACGACGCGAGGGCCTGACACAGGAAAAGTAATATAATATATATGCATCTATATGGATTACCTACTTTAATTCCCTGTTGTACAATATTCCAACAGTTGTCTACCGATAGCACTTATTTTTCCTCTATTTTCTTGTAGCAATGCATTTTACCATGTGTTTGTGATGATCGAATGGTCTGTTTGTGCTTCCATTATCATTCCTGTGCTAAAATTTATAGTGCTTCGTACGATTACTTGCTGCAATGAGAACTTCCAATAAGCATTCGTACATGACTTAATTCGGATTTTATCTCTGGCAGTCGTTTGGGTGGCGGTTCACTCGCCCAAACGACTGTCCTGTCCTTCTCCATTACAGACGATTTGGAGGTGGGGATGAGGGAGGGAGGGGTGACGCATGTACCTTTGGGTCCGCTATTACGCCATTGTCTTCTTTGTCTGCAGTGACGGCCATCGTCGCCGTCCAGGTTGGGTTTAGGGTTATGGATCCTCTCGTGCCCTTTGGGCTTAAAGGGAAGTTGGGGAGGCGGCGCCAAAGTCGGAGTGGGTGAAGACGGTCGGGTTGCGATGTGGGGATTGGTATCATCAATGAAGATTAGGGTGGGCGGGGCAGCCTCCACCGAGCAGCGGTGGTGGATAAGGAGTGTAGATCGACAGCAATAGGAGGCACAACTGGGCTTGGGTTGGGCCAGCTCGTGGGGAAGTGAAGGGAGAGGGAGGTAAATGAGGGGTAGGAGGAGATCTCGGCCATTGGATCTCAATACAATGGCTGAGAAAATCGTCTGAATTGCTCTATAAGTAGGTAGACGACTAATAGTGAGATGCTGCCTAATTCATTAAATGTGACCTTTTTTTATAACAATATGATGTCCTATGTCTGAGCGCGCAGGCGCACTATCATTTCTAGTATTGATACAGACAGTGGCCGAACATACACTCAGATGCATCTATTCATGTCTGGCTAGGCTCATGTATATGAGATCGTAGTCACGCTCCTTCGTATTGAGGCCCTCTTTGATGCCTTCTTTAGTTTTAGGCCTTGTTCTTTTCAGCGTATCGTTGCGTTGGCGTAATACTGTAGCAAATTTGAGAGCCCTCGAAAAGAGGTGTAAAGATTTTTAAAATTAATTAAAAAATAGTTTTAGAATCTTTGGAAGGACTACTAAAAGCCACGAAAAAATCGTTACGAATTATCACAACATATGGGCTATATAAAAATAACAAAATTTGCTACAGTAATACGCAACGATACGATACGCTGAAAAAAACAGGGCCTTAGTTAGAAAATTTTGACTACTTTTGAAAAAGGTATGAAAAGGCTAAATAAATTTTTAAAAAAAATGGAGATCTTTGAGAAAACCCCTACAAAGTCCCTAAAAATTATTTTCAAAAATTAAAGTGAATAGTCTATACAAAAATAACAAAATTTGTAAACCCAACAAAAACTAAATAAGTCATTGCATCTCCAAGAGTAATAGTAAAAATGGAGTTCTATATTACATTATAGGTACTCCGTAAAATGTCTTGCAGCCTCAAAAAATATATCAACTCCAACAATCAGCCCTAAAACATATATATCCATTCCGTACGTTCGAGTTGTCTAGTGCTTCCGTCCTTCTTGTTATATCGTTAATGTCCACGTATATGTCACTTCCTTTTCTTGTAATGTCCATTTTCCATGTTATCTGGCAGAATTCACAAAGGCGCCCTTCCTTGATTTTCCTCTCCCATTCATTGTCTAGGGACTTTAAGCAAAGTATAGGGACTTCAACCAAAGTATAGGTTCTAGTTCAGACTCGATTCACTAGGTCCTAACTCTCGGTTTTCAAATTCAGACTCGACCCACTACTTTAACCATAATAGTGTATGCTGTGCTCTGTTTGTTATGTGCTTCTTCAACAATGTGCGATGTCCTTCCAATGTTCAGGCTTAGGTCCTTGCCTGTTTGGTTTGATATCTAACATTGTCACACTTTGCCACGCCTTAGGTTAGTCATGTTTGACTGAGTTAGGCAGTTGTTTGGTTGGCAGGTAAAGTTAGACAAGATTCCTTTCCTGACACATGGTCCCTACATGGCATAGACACAAAAAAGTGTGGCTAGTTTTCCTTGGCTTGCTAAAGTGTGGCTAAGAAATTCATGAACTAAGCTTAGTCAATTTTGGCAAGTTAGGCATGGCATTGTTAGGCAGTATTAGTCTACAACCAAACATGCCAATCTCAAAGGAATTTGGTCCGAAGAGGTACAGCATCGTCGCAACATTGCTTTATTTTGAGATCCATTCATGGAGAAATGGCACGAATCCTACGACGTAAAAAGATTTCGAGTACAATATAATATAATATAACACACACACATCTATATAGATTACATGCTTTAATTCACTGTTGTACAATAATCCAATGGCTGTCTACCGGCAGCACTTATTTTTCCTTTATTTTTGTAGCAATTTATTGTACCATGTGTTTATGGTGATGGAATGGTCTGTTTATGCTTCCATTATCGTTCATATGCTAAAATTTATACTGCTTCATACGATTATTTGTTCCGATAAAAACCTCCAATAAGCATTGGTGCATGACTTAATTCATTCGAATTTGGTCCCTGGCAGTCGTTTGGGTGGCGGTTCACTCGCCCATACGACTGCCCTGTCCTTCTACATTATAGGCGGTTTGGAGGTGAAGATGATGGATGGAGGGGCGGCGTATGTACCTTTGGGTCCACCGTTATGCCAACGTCTTCTTCGTCTGCAGCGACGGCCGTTGTCGCCGTTCGGGTTAGGTTTAGGGTTATGGATCCCCCGTGCCTTTTGGGCTTAAAGGGAGATCGGGGAGGCGGTGACCCGATAGTGGGGATGGGTTGGTGGCGGTGGTGCCAAAGTCATAGGGGTGGGTGAAAACGGTCAGGTTGCGGTGTGGGGATAGGTGTCAGCAATGAAGAATAGGGTGGGCGGAGCGGCCACCAGCAGGCAGTGGTGGTGGATAAGGAGTGCAGAGCGGCGGCGATAGGAGGCGCAATTGGACTCGGGTTGGGCCGGCTCGTGGGGGAGTGAAGGGGGAGGGAGGTAATGGAGGGGTAGGAGATCTTGGCCATTGGATCTCAATAGAACGGCTGATTAGAAATTCGTCTGAATAGCTCTATAGATAAGCAGACAACTAACAGCAAGACGCTGGCTGATTCATTGTATGGGACTTGTTTAACAATATAATGTCCTATAATGCCCTATCCCGCGCTATCATTTCTAGTATTGATATAGAGTTATAGACATTGGCCGGATAAACACTCAGATGAATCTTTCCGTGTCTGCCTAGGCTGATGTATATGAGAATCGTAGTCGCTCCTTCCTATTGAATATGGCCGCGTAGAGTTGCTTCTTGCTACCCTCCCGGCCCTACTTACCACAGTTTTTTTTTGTTGATAAAACTAGTTAGCATAGGTAACCAACCATAATGGGCAGTATCCATGCTTGCCATTTTATGCCGGTTTATTATAACGCAATTGCTATTTTACAGGCGTCTGCAGTTAGCCAAAACGTGTAGGTGCATAAAATTCCACTTTCTTTCTACTGTTTTTTCACATTTGCATTTACAGAAGAAACGCTTCGCGATAGTGAAATTTTTTGTGCGAGGTCGATTTTTGTATAGATATATTTTCTTTTATGTTTGTTATAGATTTTTTTTGTTTATTATAAATTTTTTTTTGTTTTCTATTTTTCACATCGAGAGATTTTTTGCTCGTATAATTTGTGAAATCGTGCAGACGCAAAAATTCCACTAAATTTCTACTGTTTTTCCACATTTCCATTTATTGAAAAAAATGTTTTACGATAGTGGAATTTTTTTGCCCGAGGTGTGCATGCGTGTATGTGGCATGTGCCTGCACAAATGTTAAAATTGCAGGCGCCTGCCCAATAGTAGCTCCCTTATTATAACCACCGTATGAAACTTTGACTTAAAAAAAGAAATAGTAGAGCTCCGGTTCGACCTATCCAGCACCTAGATTCACATATGACCACCTCTTGCTCACGGATCACAAATGCTAATTTTGACTGTTGAGCCCAACAATTAACAGCTGCATCTAACAGTGGGATTAAGCTCTCACTTCCGGCGCGCCTCCAGTGCCTTCCTCAGCTCCTCGCCCACCTCATCCGACGCCGACTTCGCCGCGTTCTCTGCCGCCAGCTCGCGGCCGCTGGCCCGTCGATCCAGCCTCACCGGAGACGCGCGATGCGGCTGCGGCGCCGGCGCCCTCCTTACCTCGCCGTCGGCGGCAACGGGCACGGCCCTGGCGCTCCCGACCTCGGCGCGCAGGTCCTCCACGGCGCGGCGCAGCATCCCGCTCTCCGCGCTCAGCGCCTCCAGCTGTCTTCGCATCAGCGAGAACTCCTCTCCGCCGCCGCCGCCGTCCGACGCGGCATTGGCGGCGATGGGAGGCGCTGGCGCCGAGGACGAGGAGCCCGTGCTGGTGCTCCTGCTCTTGTTGTCCGCGCCGGCGCGCGGCGACGTCGACTGCTCGATGGAGATCTTGCTGACGACTAGCAGCGGCATCTTGCAGACGGGCACGCGCGCGCCCTTGCGCTCGTCGGCGAGCGCCGCCTGCAGCTCCGGCGGCGCGCGCAGCCCCCAGTTGAACCGCAGGCTCGCGCGGCCCCACAGCGGGAGCATGCTCCTCGTCGTGAGCTGCATTCCGGACAGCAGCGAGCCGAGCTTTTGCCCCTGCTCGTGTTCCTCGCCGTCGGAGGCCTCTCCGATCGCGCGGGGCGCCGGCGCCGGCGCGGTGGAGGAGCGAAGGGCGTGAGACAGCGAGAAGTCGCCGAGGCGGGGCTTGAGCATGAGGAAGAAGGCGGGCGAGCCGGAGTTGGGGGAGAGGAGGTTGAACTCGGCGGCGAGGGAGAAGGGGGCGCGCGCGGGGGAGCCGAGGGCGCCGAGCCCCGCCCGGACGGAGAAGGCGAAGGGGAGGGCGGGGTCGTTGGGGCGGTACGAGAGGCGGAGCGCCGGGCCGGAGGCGAAGGCGGTGGAGAGGTCGAAGCGGAGCTCCCGGGGGTCGCCGCCGGCGGAGAGGCCGGACTGGAACGGCAGCCCGAGCACGCCGACCGGCACCTTGGCACGCATCAGCGGGCGGTCGTCGTCGCGGAACTTGATCGACGCCTTCATGATGCCCGCTCGGTGGCCGTCCTTGTGCGGTTAGGGCTTTCGAGCGGCGGCTGGTCGCGACTGCGCGGCGGAGATCACGCCGTCCTGTGGCGGCGCCGCTGCCGGCGAGATGGGTGGGAAGTGGGAGCTGGGAGGTGGGGCTGGACGGATTGGGATTTGGGAGTGAATGGAAGGAGTGCGCTTACGTGTCCCTTTTTGATATTTTTTTTTGTTGCTTTTTACTTTTTACCTCGGGAGTTGACTATTTCGGCAAAATGGCCATGTGAAACTGTTAAAAAAACCTAAAAGCGGTACACGGCTACATGAGCTTCGTCATTGCTACCATGCCAGAAATATGTGGTGCAAACCACTGTTTTCGTGCAAACCCCATGAAAACCATATATAAAAGTTTTGTAAATTCGTGAAAAAATTACTGGAAATAGGTATGTGCACGAACTACATCACCACCAAATCTCAAGTCTAAACTCAACATCGTTTGGGAGAAACAAAAAAGACAAATTTGAAAGAATAATGTCCTGTTACTATTTGCCCTGAAATTTGTTTTATTTGTTTCTCCCAAACAATATTGAGTTTAGACTTGAGATTTAGTGGTGATGTAGTTCGTGCACATACCTATCTCCAGTAATTTTTTCACGAATTTACAATACTTTTATATATGGTTTTCACGTGGTTTGCACGAAAACAGTAGTTTGCACCACATATTTTGCCTTTTTATATACTGTGTGTTATTTTATTAATTTCAAATTTAAATCGGATTATTTCACGAATTTTTCCACAGCTCTAGCTAATTTTCAGACAACAGTGCCAGATAAGTAGCTATATTTACTGCTGAAATCCTGATGTCTGACCTGTGCTTGCCCCCGTTTTGGAACTGTTTATGTCGAATCATTTTCAGATTATGCATATAGTAAAAAAACGCATGAATCCAATTGTCTTAAGTCAAACTATTTGTTTTTTCGTAATAACTTCGTATAGCATACATTATACGAAGCCAAAAAAAAGGTTTTGGTTAGCACCATAATTCATAAGTTCTAGCCTCAAAGGTCGTTTGAAATATCTCCTCCATTATGAAATAGCAGTCGTTCCGGACATTGACAAGGTCTGCAAAGTACAACTTTGATCATAAAAACTTTAACAGATTTATTTATAATGTATTGAAAATTATGATATTATGAAAGATCTTTTCAATACGAATCTATCTATATAGTTTTTTAAGTTCTCAACCTAAATAGTTTAAGAGTTATCTATAGTTAAAGTTTTAAAACTTTTTAGTTAGGACAAGTGTAAAACGACTATTATTTTATAACGGAAGGAACATAGAACTTTATTGCTATATTGATATGGACATGTGGTGACACTTCATGTACATGTGCTCAAGCATGTTATGCACTCTCTCTAAACATTTTGATTCCAACCATCCACGAGCATTGACCATTGAGCATATTTTGAGGTGGCTTAAGCTTAATCACAAAGAAAAATGTTTTTTCTTTTTTGAAAAATTATGAAGCCAACTCTAAAAGGTTTTATATATAACAAAAACAAAGTGGATCGCTTAAACAAGCGGATTCTCAGTAACCTCTTGAAGTATATCTTTAAAATTCAACCCACTCTAACTCAATCGGATTACTCATTCACCCTAACCACTTCAAAAATGCTCAACATATTGCTGGTGCATTTCACAATTGACATATTTTCATGTGGTCAGGCATGAATAATCCTGGATGTTCAGTTGGTCGAACAAAATTTTTCATTGTTGTGTAGCCTCCTAGCTCATAGGAAGCGAAAACTAAGAGAATAATCTTGGTCTCATGAAGATGTTGACAAAGGACGAGTACATGGTATTCTGGTACTCTCTCCTTGGCTGCTTGCTGATGCGCAACAAACCTCCTAATTAAGGAGGTGGCAGCAATCTTCACCGTACGATGCAACAAAGGAGGAAACCCACATCAAGGATCCATCGCAATCTTGGAGCAAGGGCAGCCGTTAGATCGGCCACGTGGATGGTTCATGCGGATGCTGGTTGTGCCCGGACATACGAATGGGACGCGATGGCAGCATTCGGCCCAGTGTGGCAGTACCGGCCCGGTCAAGGATCCACGTATGGGGGATTGACCACGGAAGTTTTGTGGGAGCCCAGAGGATTATCTGGATCGGGCTGCCATTTTGCATCCCTGTACATGGGCCAACATCGATCTTAACATATGAGCGAACCCTGGCTGTGTTTGGTGGGTTAAGCGTTGTTAAAGACCCATTGCTAAATTAAATAGGTAAATCAATTTGATCATTGGTATTTAACTTTGTGGACCCAGGATTAGTTAACCTAACAAAATGATTAGGGATGGTAAAAAAAGTCATGGGTTTGAGTACCCGACCTGATGGCTAGGGATGGCAATTGGTCAGGTACCTTTGAGTCCAACCAGTTCAAGCCCGAAGCCTCTACCTGGACCTGGACCCAAAACAGTTCACGGGTCCAAACTTTACAATATCCTACTGTATTCCAGAAGCTCGTAGCATTGGCCCCAATAAGCCCCAATTAATTTACAGATTCTTCAATGCTAATAAAACGACTCATTCAACTCGCCCCGAAAAAGAGATAATGTGTAATAATTTGTTGATATTCAACAACTCCCTTAAAAATTAAAACTAAACATTTATCGATCCATCCACAAGTTACATGGCAGCTACTCCGATGCAAAAGTAATTATGCATCATTCGCATATCTGTAGCATCTTCAAATATATCATATATCAATTCTTTCTCTTTCAAAAAATATATATAAAGAGTTGGCACATCGAGTTCCGCCATAAAAGATCCAAGCCGTAACAAATGAGAAGCTACATGGCTCAACTCAAACATAATTACCCTAATATAGCTAGCTCTCTAGGGTACTTGAATATTTTCAAGAATTCTCTAGAAATATATGAAGTTTTTTATATAAAATATAGGCAACATATCATGTGTACACAAGGGTTCTTATGTAAACCCGTGTACACCAACCAATAAAAGTCGTGAAAAATATGAAAAGATTTATAGATGTTCTTTATTGGTTGTTCTACCTATGTAATGTATAAAGTTTGAAGATCAAATTCATTATATATTAATAGTCATAAAATTGATAAATAATGACAAACTTGAATAGTTTAAAGTTGATAAGTATTATCTTTTTTTTATAACTCTTAATATACAATGAATTTAAACTTTATACATAGATAGAGAAGGTTCATTAGAACAAGTGCAGTTTTTTTAGATTTTTTCATGTCTTTTGTTAGTTGATGTGCATGGGGTTTACACGGGTACCCCTGTTTACACACGATATGCGGCAAAAAAATATAATGTAAGATGAGAGATATGCGGCAGGATATATATAAACCCTTACGTAAGTGAAGGGTGGTTAAAGGAGAGGATGGCCAATGTCTTGCCATTGGCTTGCTAACGAGCACATACTACTACAAAAACGTCACTCATTGACACATATTCGATCATAGGCAGCTCAGAAACCAACAAATCGTTGCCAGATCCCTCTCACACACAATCTCCCTCGCACTCTATGGCCTTGTTCTTTTCAGCGTATCGTACCGTTGCGTATTACTATAGCAAATTTTGTTATTTTTATATAGCCTATATGTTGTCATAATTTGCGACGATTTTTTCATGACTTTTAGTAGTCGTTCCAAAGATTCTAAAACTATTTTTTAATTATTTTTTTAATAATATTTAGACCCTATTTTGAGGGCTTTCAAATTTGCTACAGTAATACGCAAACGCAACGATACGCTGAAAAGAACAAGGTCCTCACACACGGTTTCTATCACACTGTAGCACATCCGACTTAGAAAAGAATCACACGGTGAATTTTAGGTGCTGCGCAAACTACAACTATTTTAGTGTTTATTATTCCTTTTACTCGACTTGACTTAGGTACTGTTTTTTTAAGCTGATTTGAGCGGGTGAACAGTTGAACGGCTGAAATGACTAAATTTCAAATGCTCACCACGCGGATCGCGGCAAATCATCAAAACATTCAATCCGAACATTCATCATTCTATCCGAACACCAATGTATAAAGAGCATTGCATCGTAATGTTACTAATTACAACATTTACAGTATTTTCTACACATTTTATAATTTTTAAACTCATATATAGATATTATACGACACATTATGTACAATAGACGATATAAAAAAATTTAGGATGCAACGTGATATCATTTTGTAAACTTATCTATTTTTTAGTGAAAATTGAGAATGTTTCGCATTTTGTTTACAAATTGTATATATTTTTAAAGGCTTAAAATAGAATTAAACATGTATGCAAATTAAAAAATATTTTTTAAATTTAAAAAGAGAAAATGGGCCGGCCCATAAACTATCTCGACGGCTTGGCTGTGGCCGTCAAGATAGATGGTTTCCCGCGCAGGCGAAAATCCTAAAATGTAACAAGCACGGGCTGAAGTGAACTTGTCTCGACTGCCAGGTGTAGGCCGTCGAGACAGATGGTAAATCTCGACGGCTCGGACATAGCCGTCGAGATTAGTTGTGCTTTCTCGACCGCTGAAGGATGGCCGTCGAGATTTTAAGTGGCCGTCGATATTCCACGCGATTCCTGTAGTGGCTTCTCGAGAAAGCTTCAAAATTCGGATTCATTTCGTTTAACTTGCTTTCTAAAGCGTTTGAACCCACATCCAAAACAACAAAAAAACAGACTTCAAAACACAAAGCATATGTATGTTTTTCTAAAATGTAGATAAGCTGTTAGACCATTAATTAAGCCGGGTGAATCGATCCCATGATACGCAACAATTGGCGTGCCATATCCGATTTCTGCGACAATCAGGAACTTCTCCACCTGCCTTGCGATCTTGCGCCATGACCATTTCTCTCGTGCCACCCCATGATTCCAGGTCATGCCACGATACAACTACTAGTCAGGTAAAACCCCACCATTATCACCGGCAAATTGCACATGATTTAGGCAACACAGTACTCTGCCAAAGAAGAAAGCTAACAGAAAACATAAACTGAACGAACAAGATTAGCTCACAATCACGCGTCTAGTATGGAGTTACCGAGCCACTTTGTGATGCTTTCGTTTTGTACCGTGGTAAGACAGCAGTATACACACCGTAAGTTTGTCCCAGCCCTCTATAATTAATACTATAGTAGATATAAAGAAGTTGTTAGAAAAAAAAAATTAAACTGTAGTTTAAATTACGAAAGAATTTTAAAGAAATGAATAGAGGGAGAGCTAATGGTGTTTCAGAGAGTATAGAAGAGATTTTGGCGATGCTCTCATGCATTCCCTCGTACGAGTCTACGCGTCTACCACAGGGAGCTTGTCATGCGCAGACTCATCGATCACAGTCGCAGTGTCCAGTTTGCGCAGTGCATGAAACACGCCGAATCGATCGTTGATTTACCATTATGCATGGCGCTGGCCGGGGATGCATGGGCCGGGGCATTAAGCAGCAAGGCGACAAGTAGTCGATGGCCGGCCGGAGCTAGCTGATGGACAGTTCAACGAGCAAGGCGGCCGGCCGGCCGCCGGCCGGCCACGCGGTAGCTAACGACCTACTTGCCAATGCACACCATGCAGCCTTTCGCGCTCTCGTCAGTGCCCGGCCCTCTCCATCGATCCATCGATCGGTCGGTCGGAGACGACAGCAATTCGACAAGAAGGGCCAGCCGAAGCCGAGATCGACGACGAGCATCCATCACATTCAATGTCGTTAACGTTCTTCAATTCCTTCCTTCCCGCCACCGGCGCGCTGCGAGCCTGAAAGTGCGAGCGAGCTACAGCGAAACCGATCGATCGACCGAACGGCGTACAATACCAGCAGCTGATTAAAGCCCTCTTTGATTCTTGTTTTACTTTACTTTTTTTTTTCTCGTTAGGTTTGCAATATTTTGTCACTTTTATAAAGACCATTTTCACTGTAATTCCAAAAAATAATTTTTTCGAAAGATTGTATGGTTCTCTTAAAAATCTTCAAAAATAATAATTTATTTTGTCTTTCCATACCATTTCTAAAGATGATCAATTTTTCCAACCACAACCAAAACTAAGACTAAAAAGGAATTAAAGAGGGTCTAACCGGCGCACGTCAAGCCTCTCTCTCTCACTGCCCTAACTTTAGTGGTTAATTTAATTGCATGTATGTCACTGCTCCATCTCTAAACTAAATTTTGTGTCTAAAAATGCCATCTAGTGCCGGATGCGACACGAAATCAAAAATTGATATTGATAACTGACATATATCCACTACATGAATCGGAATTTGTGTCAACGGTAAAAATCAACGACACAAGTCATTGTCGTCGGCCGGCCGAGTCGTCGATAAAACGTTGACGACGCGAACAACTTATGTCGGCGGCAACAAAGAAAACCGACGACAATTGCGCATCCGAGAGCTGGACATCTCGCGAAGCCCTTTGTCGGCGGACACGTGGGCCGATGACACAGGAAAGGGTCGGCCAACGATGGGGGGAAGAATCTGTGTCGGCGGTTCTATCTAGGCAACAATACCAAGATAGGCCGACATCATATATAGGCCCACCTGTATCGACGGTTCCTTATTAGCCGTCAACACAGGATTTAGAGAACATATAGAAAAATTCAACGCCCCGCTTTGTGTAGCAAAACTAATTAATCATCCCACTTGGCTAGCAGCGTGCGGCGCGACGCGTGCTCCCCCGTTAGGTCGCGAGTTTGAGCCCTATCTGTGACCCTTGCTTTTTTATATTTTTGGTGAGGACAATGTCGGTGGCAGCAGTTCGGCTCCTTGGACCCTTGATAAGGAGGATCCATGTTGGTCTCAGATGGAAGTGTCGTCAAAGTGTCTTGGACAGCACGAAGTGTCTCCCCGAAACGAAGAGATCACTAGGAGTAGATTGGGTTTTGGAACAAGAGACGCAATTATCGGATAGGAATAAATGCTCTGCCCCCATTGAATGGGGTGCTCATGTATTTATAGGGGTACCGGTGGTTAGGGTTTACAATGAAAATACAAAAGGACAGCTTTGTCCACGAATCTTGTCCGTCGATCGCTGGATCAACGGCCCTTTACAACACCTAACCCGGCCCATTTTACTTACATGAAAAGCCTCAACTACCCCTATTACAATATGGCCCTTATTGAATCACTGGGCCAGATCACCATAGGCCCATCCCTCGGCGGCTACACTAATGGCCCATGGACCAACGCTTGGCCCATAACTGATTGGACCCTTGTCCTCGTCCGATTCATGGCTTCCACACTCCTTAGTATTCTCGAAGATCCTCACAATCTTCGGAATCCTCAGGCTTGACGACCACCATCTTTGGGATTTTCTCTGTAATCTTCGGGTAAAAAGGGTAGGCCATTCCTACAACAGGAAGAGAGATCGTTCTGTCTGCTATTTGGGACCAACTTGAACTCCTTCTGTCTGGGTCGTAAAAGCGCCGTCAAGGAGAGCCACTGTGTCAACAACTTGGAATGCGGCCGAAGACATAGCAGTTTTTGACGGGTTCCGAGATTTAAATTTTAGAACGCACGCATACATCAATGTGGCAATTGTCGGCGTCTATATTGTGATCGCCAACATAGCTCTCTCGGGGAGTATACGTATCGTCGGCTTAGTATTGTGCCGTCAACACAAATTGTCGTCGGGACGTTGGCCGACGACAAAGTTATTTAGGCCGCCAACCCTCTGTTCTCGTTACATGCAGCGATCCAGCTGAGCCAACATTATAAATCAACTGATCGCAGGGACACGCCGCCGTTCCGCCGGCGGCTGGCCGGCGGTGTGCCGGCCGGTGACCGAGTTAGGCAGCTAGCTAGCTACCTTGCTTTGACGTACACAGCTGCACAGGCGAAGCGGCATGCAGGAGCAGTGGATCGGATGGAGCGGCTTGACTTTCGCGGCCGGCGACGGAAGCGACGGGGCGAGCGGCGCGTGCAGTGCAGCGGCGCGGCCGATGGATGGCCGGCCGGAATCCGGCTCCGACCGGACCGATCGCCGCGACGCTAATCAGGGGTCACCTCCAGCCGTCCCGTCGTCGCCACGTCACCACGCACACGCAGCGTCGTATCAGAGATGCAAATGCAACGCAATGCAAATCCCCATCTCCATATATCATATATATGCATGCATGCAGGCGATGCGATGATGCATATCGATGCAGCATTGCATTATTGTAAAGTTTGTAACCCATCAGGCCATCAAATCATCCACGTACGTACACCTGGCTGTGCCTGCCTAGACGGCCGGCCCCGGCCCCGGCACTGCATCGCATCGCCATCAGTACTCCTCCTCCATGCATCCCCTGATCACATCCCATCCGTCCATCACTGATCACTGGCACTAGCTGCTGCTACTTTACTTTTGTTTTCTTCTTTTGTTCTTCCTCACTGGTGCTAGCTCCCAGCTGCTTAATTAATTAAACCGCATGCATGTACGTAATTGATCCATATATGCATGCAGCAGCACCTTGCTGATGGGATGCGTCGTCATGCGTGTGCATGCCCCCAGGGGATATCTTGTCAGTGAGCATATCTGCGCTATGAACAGTAGCTTTGGATCTTCATACGAGCTGAATGATCGATGCTGGATGCTACTGTTCATCTTAAAGAAATATAATGCCATTATATAATGACAACATATGCTGTGCAATAAAGCTTACGGTGCAATCACCATGCAACTGAACTTTTAAAAGTTATAAAATGTTCTGAAAAAAATTGTAGTTGTACTCTTCAACTTACTCTATCTCTGTATAAAATTTTAAGTTCAAATTCATTCTATATTGAAAGTTAGAAAAAAAGATAAAATTTTATCAATTTTGAACTTGTCAAAGTGACGGTTTTTTTTATATAACTCTTAATATGAAATGTTTTTTGTTTTGAAGCTTAATACATAGGTAGAGTAAACAATGGAGTACATGTATAATTTTTTCAAAATTTTTTATAACCTTTTATAATTCAGTTGCACGATGGTTGCACGGTAAGCTTAATTGCACAGAATATGTTCCCACTTATATAACTACTTCTAACTTATCGAGAAAACTTGACATTTTAGATATCGTGCAATTCAAAAGTTTTGAAGTTTTATCTACGAATTTTTATCTACTAGATTGAGCATTACATTATTTTGGAAACCATACATAGATTTGTCTTGAGAAGCTTTATCATAGATTCATAATATCATGTTTTGTAGTGAATTTAATACTGCTCAAAATTAAGTTTCGAAGACTTGTGGATGTTCAAAACATCAAGTTTTTTTTGTGATGGAGGGACTAGCATGTAGTACCAGTAGGGAGTAGCTAACTAATAGAATCCAAATGTATTACCATTCATACTTAACAAAAGAGACATGATCGACCTTGATTATATATAGATAGCCATATTGCATGTGCAAACATTTATAGAGCAAGGGAGCAGTATATATGACCTAGATTAATACTCCTCCAGTGATCCAACATATTCAAACAAACTGGTAATTAAACGCGAACGACATGAGCAACATACTAATTAACATGACAGCAAATTAAAAGATTAACCGCAAAAGCTACAAGTGCCTGTCCAAATATCGATCAGTACACTTGCAGATGAAACAGCAGCAGCATCAAAGGGGACAAGAAGAAGACGACAGCACAGCCAATCTCGATCGCCAGGTAGGTAATGTGACCCTAAGAAACCAACGGTCCGGATCATGCGCCCCTGGGGCCTGCAGGTGGGCCCGCCTCATAAAGGAAGGCGCTGTGCTGCAGGTAGGCGTCCAGCCAGGTAGGTGGTGGCGGCTCCTGTGGACCGGCGTTGACTCCGAGCAGGGGCGGTGGGCCCCCCTTCCCAGCGACGGTGGAGGCGAAGGAAGGGAAAGCGACGGCCATGCTACTGTTGCTGCTGCTGCTGTTTGGCTCAGCTGCAGCTGGGAAGCCATGGATGCTGCTGCTGTTCTTGCTGGTGATGTGGTTCTGCAATGGAGGCTGCAGGTTTGGGAGGTGGTCATGGTGGAAGGGGATGAGGCTTGTGCAGCTGCTAGGGTTTGGGAAAGGAACAGGAGGGTCCTGGAAGAAGCTGGGGTACTGGCTCACTGGGAGGCAGTAGGGGCTCTTCACCATCATCATCTTGCTGTACTGGTCTGCTGCCTTGTGGAAGATCCTGCAGATTACCCATTCCTCCTGCATGACATGACATGGTGAATAACTGAATATAATGCATATATAGATTCTTCAGAAAATCACCAATGGACTTTATTAAACAACAAGGACATGCATGTTATATGTGCATATGGTACAACTAATTGATATTATAATATTCGGTGTGGATTGTGATATTCTATTACCTAGGCCAGTACATGCAGCTTGTTCAGAGAACACATTGCTTTTTAAAAGACAAGTGCGTGATGCATGCATAGCAAGGTTCTAATACATATAATATAAGGGAGCTAGCTAGCACAATGAACAGAAAAATGGATTGTGATCCATTCAGTGCAGAGACGTACGCAGCGTACAATATCTTAGCTCCAGAACTTCTGCAGAGCTAGAGCACATTTTTAAAAGACATGCATGAACAAAACTAGCAGGGAGAACATCTGAATGCTCATGCATGCTGCAATAGTTTATTTCTCAGAACAGGGTTGGAGAATGAGACCATGCATGCATGGAAGATTTGGCGATCTGCACGAGGAAGATTGGAGACGAGGTATCGATATGTTTGGAGACATGCAAAATCACAGCCACACCCTGTGTCAGTGCAACTAGATCGAGAGCTCAAATAAACTACACATCACTATGCACATGTGCATGCTTATGCAAGCACCATTGAATGCACGGAAGCATAGAGATACTAGCAGATGAGTAGATCGATCTGCAGCTCTTGCTTCTGCACTGCATATGTCACCTTATGTGAGCACGCACGCTTGCACGCATGCCACATTGAATGCACCATATCTACTACTACACCGAGTTATTACCGACCATGCAACTCGCTCTTTACTCTCAACTGTTTCAGGTTCAACGCAATGTGGCAGGAAGAAGATGAGCGATTGATCGAAGAAGGAGACGTTCGTCGATCGATTGAGCAATGCAGTGCAGCATGCATGTATGCCTTGCAGGAGCAATGCTCGTCGATCGATCGATTGAGCAATGCTCGTCGGAGAAGGAAAGAAACTTTTGGCCTCGGCACCCATTGGGGATGTATATAGAGCATGCATGTACATACCTTGCAGGAGCGGCGGACGGCGGCGAAGTCGCCGTCGAGGCGGTACTCGTGGAGGACCCACTTGGTCTTCTCGCCGCGGGGGGCGCGGCCCTTGTAGAAGACGAGGGTCTTCTTCATGCCGAGGAGGGCGCCGGTGGCGGCGGCGAGCACCTCGCGGTCCTTGCCGGTGGCCTTCCAGTAGCCGGCGGCGGTGGCGCGGTTGGTGCGCAGCCCCGTGGGGTACTTGCGGTCGCGCAGGCTGAAGAAGTACCACTCCCGCTCCCCCATCCTCGCCGCCTCGGGGAGCTCCCACGGCTCGCACCGGTTCAGGTCCACCTCGGCGATGTCGGCGCCGCAGCACGCGCCGTTGAACACCTTCGACGCCAGGTAGAAGGTCACCAGCTCCTCGTCCGTCGGGTGGAACCGGAACCCCGGGGGCAACCCGTGCTCGCCGGCCGCCGCCGCCGCAGCTGCCGCCATCTCCTCACCTAGCACGTCCCACTCCCACAGCGCCTCCCCCATGGCCGCCGCCGCCGCCGCCGCCGGGTGGTGCATTCTGAGCAGCAGAACGCACAGGAGGGAAGAAGAAGCTCTCTAGTGCAAGAACCCTAGCCTAGCTATCCTCTAATACAATACAAGCTAGACGAAGCAATGCAAGAGCTGTGTTGCACACCGAGCAGCTGAGCTCAGTACAATGAAGTTCTTGGCTATGGTGTGGTGCGCCGGAAGAGGCCAATCCCCTAGCAATATAGTGGAGCACTGAAAACTTAGAGAGGCCATGGTTCTCTCTCCTCTCTCTCTCTCCACCTGTATGTAGGTGTACTGTATCTCTCTCTCTCTCTAGAGAAAAGGGTGAAATGACAAGAACAGGAATGGTGAGATTAAAGGATGGTGAAGGGGCAATCTGGCACCTGGAACGGGCCCAAAGAGGAAACTTGATGCAGCTTAAGGGAGCCTCACCAAGCTTGTATAGTTGTATAACAAGTGTGTACTACTAGTGGCTAGCTAGCAAAGCTATACCTGCTGCACATACGCAAAGCGGCAAAGGCCACAGCTAGCTAGAGAGTTCAGATAGACGTGGATATATACATCAACATACAGTATACATATACGCAATAATGCAATCTATCGATCGTACCTACGTACGTACGTATATATGCATGTACACACGTCAATCCCACACATGTACATATACAGGAGTTGCATATAGGGAGCCATTGGATCATATGAAATCTTTGAGTGAATCCAACAATTTTACATATACATGTAACTCCGTATACGCATGGAAAATCCTCCATAGATTAAACGGAGTACGTACGTAGCACGCTGTTCTATCAGTGTATGCATGCGTCGAGCACTACAGGAAACGTCAGCAGTGTCGAGTGCCCAAACCGTCGATACAAGTACACAAGCCGTCGGGACAAGTTACTCTCGACGGCCAGCCGTCGAGTGTAGACCGTCGTGAGAACTCCGTCGAGAGAGCTACAATGTCTCGACGGCTTGACCGTCGAGACTACTTCTCTCGACGGCTCCACATAAAACCATCGAGTGTGATGCGATAGACGCCGTTTGCGCATGACAGGCGTAGTCTCGACAGCCATCTACTGACAGTCTCGCCGTTTGTCTGGTGGGAAGACGGCCGGTTGATACTCGACGGTCATTTACTCGGCCGTCGAGACTGACAAGCCCTGGTTCACTGTCTCGACAGCCTACATGTGGGCGTCGAGACATAACATACAATATCAACGGCTTTGATATGGCCGTCGAGACAAATTTCAGCACTTGAGATTATTTCCGTTTCCTGTAGTGGTCTGTTCATGTGATGACCTACACTATGCATGTACGTGTGCATGTGTATATATATCGAGGCAAATTAATTATGGTGAAAGCACTGCCTGCATGACGATGAGCTAAGCATGCACTGATACGTACGCGCGTACACACAACTTACGCTTTGCTGCTACTGTTGTCATGTACTTCTTTCAGATTTTCAGGGTACTTACGTATGCGTGGTACGTGCTGCTCGCCAAGAGATATACAATCGCTTTCGCTGATCGGACTGATTTTTAGATAAGTTTTAGTAGATTTTTCACGTATTTAGTTGTTTCCGTTGAATCTTTTTTTTTAGATAACGGACAGGTGCACTGCTATTTTATTTAAGTGGAGAGAAACTTTACATATATATAGGAAGGAGAAAAGGGGGAAGGGAAGAGATCAACCAAAGAAGATTACAGGCGAGGAGGCTGCCACACCCGAACAGCAACACCATGCTGTTGAATCTTTTATATATCTGTTTGATCTACTGTATATATAGAAAATTACCTGAGAGTTTAATAACTCATATACATTGCATGCATGCTAGTGTTTCATGCACAGGCCTATATCCACCGCATGCACGTTCAGATGTCGGTCCTAGCTTGCGTGCTGCTGTTTTTCCAGATTAGTTCGTTATTATGATACTATATTGCTTTGATTTCTACAAAGATTGATCATTAGAAAACTAAACACGATGCAGCACGGCCGGCTGGTTCCTATCAAAATAAGCCATCGTCGTATACTCAAATAGAACCAATTGTGCTAATTCATTAAGCTCAATGCCATGCCATTAGCACTCAAACGTTTTGTTGCACTATTAATTGGATACGTTTAGTTGAAAGCCAACTTTAATTAACGCATTTTATCTATGCTTATCACTTACTCATATAGAACTTAAAATATATACGGTGGAAGGTGAAATTTGTTGGCAAGTTTAGTACACATCAACGTACCAAATAGGTCCATACAATGTACGTACCTAAAGATTGTCCAATCCTGATCTACCTGTGGGAACAGCCATGCGTGCCTAGTAGCCAAGCACACAGCTAGAGCTACTACCATGGAGGTACCCCGGCATTCAGGCCAGCCTTAGGTAGCTAGCTAGCAATAGAAAACAGCAAGCGCACGAACATTATTGCCTTGCGTAGAAAGTACGAAATATATATAGTGTTATATATGGTAGAGTGATGTTGAATATGTGTACAAATAAACGTGGACTCTAAAATTGTGATAGACAAGATAGATCATGTTAGGGTCGATCTGTCGATCTTGACCTTCACTATAAATAGGGGTTACCCTTGATGTAACCCGTAGTGACTAAATTAGCGTTGCAGGCATGCAGGGGGCCACGATCAGCAAGAGCCTGTGACCCAGGCAACCGCTATGCTGCGTTGATGGGGAGGAGTGCCCCTAATTATACCCTTGCAAAATTAGGCTGAAAGCCAAACTGTGCTACCAAACATCGTGTCTTCGATGTCATTCGGATCTTGGATGAACGTCCTGTTTTTCTAATGAGTTGATGAGGACAACATCACGTCGGATACACCTATGGGATCAATGACCAAAGTCCTTCCAAATGACCCGCGACCTTTGATCATTATGCAAGGATCAAACAAACGAGCCAGTGCGCGACAAGTCAATTATCAGGTAATGTCATTACCTTGGGTTAAATAATTATATTTTGGAGAATGGACTGCTACCTAATAACAATATTATGCATAGGAAGTTGAACAAGCACCAGCTACAAGGCACCAACGGACCAATAAAGGCAATAAAGTATGGTGGGAATGCAAAGGGATTTCACTCGGCCATTAATGACCAGTCTGAATAAAAACGGCCTAGAGAATGCAAACGGACTCCAATTGGAACATGTGAGCACCCATTAGAAAGATAATTTCACCATCTTTCCAACGGATCCACCCTCACCTTCAAATTCCAAGTGAGCTGGCCGCAGCGGTCAAAAACATGTCGCGAACAGAACCAGTCTTTTGCCCTTCTTGGATGCCGTGTCACCATTAATTTGGGCTAAGTTCCCATGTAATCATGCTGCATGAGAGCACCTCCTAGAGTCATCTCCCTGCTCTATATATAGGACAAGCCTCTCCCCTTTCTCCTTAGGTTTTGTTCTTTTGTTGTTGTCTTCCAGATTGGAGAAACACTCTCGAAATCCCTAGTGTCAGTTGACCTATCGATTCCGAGCTTCAGAACCTTAGTTTGAGTGTGTGCTTTATCCTTGCTCTTGCAAGTTCTTCGATTGCTTGCAAGGATAGACCTTCGTGTTCAGGTCATCCGGGCTTTGGCACGGTTGATAACAATCAGGAGTGTGGTTTAGCGATTGTGGGCGCTTATCCTTGCGTGGTTCGTAGCCGGATCGTCAAAGTCATCCTCCGCCTAAATCGAATTTATTCCTCTCACCGAAAGATCGGGAACCCGTGAGCGCATCATTTAGTATCAGAGCGACGGTTGACCGGTGAGTTTGTATCTTGTTTAGTTGTTTGTGTTCTTCCCGTTATCCAGAAAATTTGCCCCACAAAAAGATTATTTACCCGTTGTCCAAGCCCCTTTGTGCCTTTCCAATCTGTTATTTCGATTTGCTAATTTGAGTTTTTGTTCGTTCTAGTGTTGTCTTGTTGCTGTTCATCTTCTTGTTCATCTCCTCGTACCAAATTCCACCTATAACACCCAAAAATAAAAAGACAATTCTCGGCCAGAAATTTCCCATTTGTGCAGCTGCCCCTAAAAACGCCATATCTCCCAATTCCCTAATCCTTTTTGGGTGAAACTTAAAGGAGAAGATTCCAGACTAGTTGTTGTATCATCTTGCCAATTTTTAGATCCATACACAAAGAAAACAAGGAGTTATGGATGTTTGATTCAGACCTTGCTGCTGTCCGACCCGATATCTGCAGATCAGTCCACTTGTGAATTTCGTGTGATTTTCTCTGTTGGTTTTCAGAAAGTTGGACCAAAACAAAAGTTGTTGCAAAAGTCATCAGGAAGAAGTGAAAAAAATTTGATAAGCAAAGAGGCACCTGACAAATAGTTACGGCCAAAATACCAACCTGCTGTCTTGAGGGCTGAAAAACAGAAAACTAGAAGTTGGTTCAAACTTGTGTTTCTTGTTCCATAGTGCAAATCCGTGACTTGCTGAGTGTCTAGAACTTGTTGTCATCTCAGCATACTTGCTTAAGCGTATTATTCATTTTTGTTCGATCAGCAACATAGGCTATGTGCTAGTTTGAACACTTATTCAATTTGTGCAAATATGAAATTAGCTGATTGTTTCCATTGCTACTCATACATAGCCTGTCCAAGCTCCACTTTCTACTAACATTACAGGTGATATCCTTGCAATCGCTTTACTCACACTTGAGATCGGTTTATCACGAACCAGCCGCCAGTTGAACCACTTGCTGCATTTGTAAGAATTGGTAAGAGCTTGAGAGATGTGACCCTCAATATATCCAGCACCCAGTAGTTGATAGGGTTTCACATATTTTTGTGTGCTATCCTTGTTTGTTACTAATCATGGCAGGGTATTATGGAAATAATAGTTCCAAGCAATATTGAAAGAATAGAACAATTATCACTGATGGCGACAAGCAACTAAATGCATCGATCAAGCGAGAATTGGATCAGAACTTTCATGAAGGCTCTCATCATCTTGCAAGGAAGGCTAGCAGGACCAATAAAAACGATGCGCCATCTCCAAATCATGAACAAGGTAATCTAAAGTGTATCTTGCCTCCTCTCGGTATTACATATGATCCTAAAGCTTACATTGATTGGGAAATTGCAGTTGACAATGAATTTAGAAAATATGACTTGTCTGAAAAATAAAAGATTAAGGCCGCCACTAGTGTGCTAAATGGATTTATGTTAATATGGTGAAATACTAGAAAAGATGGACAACCTCATAGCTGGAATGCCATGAAGAGACTTATGAGAGATATGTATGTTCCTGATTAACATGTTGATTTCTTAAACACTAAACTCCAACCTTTAAAACAAGGCAATAAAAGTGTTAAGAATTACATTGGATAATTGCAAAATCATTTGTTGCACTGTGGTTTAGATGAATGCGAGGAAGCTACTGAACTTCGGTTTTTTAGAGGGCTTAATCAAGAAATCCAGAACATTCTTGTTAATAAAAACTATAACTCACTCTCTCATTTGGTTAAGCTTGTTTGCAAAGCTGAAAATCATATTTTGGAAAAAATGAAAATGCTTGATGCTAGGAAGGAAGAGGTTTCTAAATCTTATGAATTAATTTGCACAGAAAAAGATAATTCAGTGAATAATTTGCATGCACTTGTGCCTTCCTCTTCGACTAACCTTTTGCAGGAGATTGAAAAGAATGAAAAGATCGGAACCCGTGAGCGCATCATGAGTGGTATAAGAGCCAAGATCTGTAGCCCAGAGCATCTCATGAAGATCACATGGTTGTCGACTGGGATGCGATGTGTGATGGGGGAGATTGTTGGGGTCTGTCTCACATCAGATTTTGCATGGTGATAGAGAGCACAACTTAAAAGGTGGAGGCATCTTTCTTCCACCGGGCTAGTGTTTGGGTCGGGGTTGAGTTGGGTCGGGACCTTACTTTGTGGTTCTAGTTGTGCCAATAGATGTTGGTGGGTTTGAAACTGGGTATTAGTCTTCACGAGAGCCGAACCGTTGCTGGGTCATAAGATAGTAGGAACACAACAGGCTCTAACAATATATATGATAGGACATGAACAACAAGATTATGGATCCAAATACAATGTTAATTTCCTTTTAAAAAATACAATGCTTAAAAATCAAGCACTGATCAATAGCATATGCAAATATATGTATTACCTCTTTTGTCTACTTATGATAGAGAGAGAGTGTGTAGGTTGTGTCTGTATGTAGTTGTCTGGTAGTGTATTTATTTGGACTACCAGAAGAAGGTATTGTAGCAGTGTTCTGCATGCATCGGGGTTTGGGAGAGGACGATTGAATGGAGTTTGCACGAGCAGGGTGGTAAGTTTCGTACATCACCTCCAGAACCCTAGTACTCGTTTTACCACTCCCATCGGCTACCTTAACTTGCCACAATTGCCCTCCCAGCCAGCGAGCTAGCTTCCGAGCTATCCAGCTGCCTGTAAATGCAGAAATCTATCATCAATCACTATATACTTAAAACACATAATCTTCGACCGGATGGACCGGACTTGCATGCACGTTGAGATTATTTATATCTAAATGGGATGGTACCACAAATTCTACATACTGTCAAATGGCCTAGCAGTTTTCATTAAGCTACAGATTGAAACTAGGATTATACAACGTTTTTGCCTCTAAATGTTTTTTGGCTGCTTGATCATTAAATTTTAGCCCTATCTAACGATCCAACAATATTATATATACAATAGAACCACATTTGAGATTGATCAGTTTTAGATAGGTTTGAGTAGTTTAATGTAATTTCACGTGGTTTCATGTAGTTGTATAAGGTGGATTCACGTAGTTTCATTGTATTGTTTCATACGCATATAGTTTTAAAATATGGGAGCGCCTGGAACCCAGGCGACTGCGCGCGCACGCCGGGCCCACCCGTCGGCGGCCGCGCCGGCGAGCCTAGTCGCCTGGGTTCTAGCAAACCCGTTAAAATATTTCATGTAGTTTCATACGTCATCACGATATCTGCTAATTAACATTGTCGTTATATTGCTATGTCTATCTGCCTCATCCATTGAGATGTTGCAATACGGTCATCCATTTTGTAGCATTCCTCATAGATAAATGATCATACATGTTTGGGTAAGTAGTAAAGATCCATCGGCCTATCGAGTTCTAATGTTCTATACCATGCTTCAATCAGTTAATACTATTAATTAACTATGCGAGGTTAAGTCGACAGAGGTATCAGAGCTGCACTGCACAACGGCAAGAATTGAGCAGGACGAGGCGCGCATGCACTGCAGCACTGGTAGACTTAAAAAGTTCGGCATCCTCGAGGAGGAGGAGGCCAGAAGAAGAAGAGAAGAAAAGAAGAAGCTGAAGCTGAGTTGATGGGTAGCCAGCTGCAGGAAGCTCCAAAGGTTGGACGAAGCAGAGGAGAAAGACGACGATCGAGCAGAGATCTAGTCCGATCGATCGATGTGATTTCAACGATTCAACTGGCCACTAGCTTGACGCATCCGGGGGGCTACGTACCTAGCCATCGATCGATCGATCAAGCGAGCGGTGATCCCGATGCATGGTCGACACACGCATGGGTGCATGCACGTCTCGATTAAAGGCTGGGGCTAGGATGGAAAACGGCCAAGATGCTGCTCCTAGGAGCAATAATTTGTTTAGCGTGTCCCAATCATTGCCATTGCATGATCACAAACTCATGAGCAAGCTGCCATAGTCCTGGCTAGCCGAAGTAGATTTAAAATACAAGCTACGTGTTTAATTTCCCGATAGGAAAAAGGATGAAAACGTAGCTAGGGTGTACCTTTTGATTTATTTAGTTGTACTAGTTAGGATCGACTTATTTAATTGCGTCGATCAGAATTCAAACTGATGATCAGTGGCTTTGTTACCATATTAAGTTACATGTGCCGATCAATTTACTAAAAAGTTTAAAACGAAAAAATGAGCAGCACACACTTAGAGCATCCCCGCGCGGCCGGTGTCAGCACGGCCGGCGTCAGGCTAATCGCGCGCCCGGCCGCACGCCCGCCGCCGCAGTCTGGCATTTCGAATTTTTTCCCACATGCTGCCCGCGCTGAGACCGGCCTTCACCTGATAATGCCCCTGCTGGGGATGTTCTTATACTTTTAACAATGGATACTTTATGTTATTAGGTACCGCTTGATGGTACGATGAAATGTTTCCCAAACAATATAAGTTGTTCATGCCTTAAAATTTACCGTGAAAGTTTGTTTTAGCAAGTGCCCTCGAAGCTGTGTGAATGGCAACTAGCTGGATCTTAATTAAGGTAATTTAGAGATCACGTACGTCGCTCACCCTCAATACATATATGTGATGTGTGAAAGGGAACGGGAGGTATGGCGATGGCACTGTGGTGGACAGCAGCGCCTGAAGAAACCCATGGGGCAGAGCGGTGAGCAGAGAAGAGAGCGAAGAAGCATGGATGGTGGTAGGAGACAGAGCGTGCAGTGGAAATCTGGCGCGCACTGTTGCTGTTGGACCTGACCCCTGCCCTGCCCGGAGCCGGAGAAGAGCCCGGGCGAGACAGACAGACACAGAGAGAGAGAGAGAGAGGAGAGAGAGAGAGAGAGGAGAGAGAGTTATTGCACCGGGGCACCGCAGGAGCCAAGCTGCCAAGCCCTAGCTAATGACCTGCCATGGCAGCCGCCCTCTCCCCCTCTCTCTCTCTCTGCTGTGAGTGTGGGAGTGGAGTTGCAGTGGGATGAGGGGCACACGGCCACGTGCGAGAGCGGCGGGCGAGGTGACGAGTCGGGGCGGCCACTCGTGCACACGCGATCGCCCAATCTAGCTCTGCCGCTGCCGCTGCTCGCTCGCTGCTGCTCTCTCTTCTCACTCTGCCCATGCCCATGCACACATGCGTACCTGTGTTTCTGCATCCACTCCTCTCCTCCTCTAGTACACCTCTCTCTCTCTCTCTCTCTAGGTAGCACCTGGGCAGGGCCGGCTAGGGGACGACGGCAAGCAAAAGAATTGTACTGGCTGCCCTGGCCATGGCCGCCCAACGCAGGCTTTCACCACAGCTTTCGTACGGTTATGGACACTCCTCTCCTCTGAAGTCTTCACGAATCACGAGCAGTTTCGCATGTAGAGATCGACCGTGAGCAAGCAAGGAACAGTAAAACGCACCGCCAATGAGAACCATGCATGCGATCGACGACATGGACGGTGATCGATGCTGCCCTACGAGAGCCAGAGATCCAGAGCAGCTGCGTGCATGGAATTGCGAACAATTCAATGCCCCAGAGGCCCAGAGACAGAGAGATAGAGAGAGACACACACATAGAGCGAGAGAGAGAGAGAGAGAGAGAGAGAGGCGATGCAGGAATGGATCGCAAGATCGAGAGGAAGAA
This sequence comes from Raddia distichophylla, assembly GCA_005191435.1. NCBI lineage: Eukaryota > Viridiplantae > Streptophyta > Magnoliopsida > Poales > Poaceae > Raddia > Raddia distichophylla. Next base: position 3,782,677 of record SPJY01002222.1, on the reverse strand, counting down.
GAATGCATGGATGTATCGACGCGGCTCCAGTCACGCATCGCATTGAAGGCGCTAGCTTAGCTCTAGCTCCGGCGCAGGGTGTGTACATGCATGTATGTGTCTGTGCGTGGACGTCGTATACGTACGTACATGCAATGCAATGCATGTCCGGCCGTTCAGGCTGGAACAGGACGGCATGCAGGGAGGACGTCCATCGATCGAGCTTGCCTGGCCATGTCAGGAACTGGAAGTTTCCGCCTGCATCTGCATCTGCATGCATGCATCAGGTAAAACATGCATTCAAGCTCTAAAGTTCCATATGTGCTGCTTTATCTTTACGTCTATCCATATTTAGGCTTTCACCATATTCGTCTACATTTCTATCTCCAACCCATGGCTAACTTAGCTCGATCCAATTAATACTATTCATCTATATCTTCGTCTCTTCTATTTTGTTTGCAACGGTACTAGGACAACCTAAGTTATGCTCTCGTTAACCATGCCCTTAGTGCTCTTGGTCTATAAGAGTATCTTTAACGGTGGAGTCAATCACTATGTGCTGTAAAAGAGAGACTGACTTAGTGCCAGGTGGTTGCTTTTGAGATTTATGGCACCCACATGCTTAACTAATAATCATAGAAAAAAATATACATACCAACAAACACTAGAAGTTAAAAATATACATACCAACAAACACTAGAAGTTAAACAAAATATCAAGGCTTAGTTAACCTAAAAAACTTACAAATCAGATTTCTATCTAAAAATAACAACAAACAAAACGATCAACAAAAATGTTGAAAAACTAATATAAGAATACATATATAAACTTTTTCCAATACAAAATAACTAAATTTCCACTATGAAACTAAGTAAAAAATAATGTAGATTAACTGAAAAATAAACAAAGTGGAAAAACATTTTAGATTAATTTAAAAAATAGTCGTCTGGTTAAAACTCAAAAAACAAGTGACTGCAATTTAGCAAAACCGATAATAAAAGTACAAGTCATCTTTTATTTATTTAAAACATTAGCTGCTGTTATGCTTATTCATTAAAAGTTTAAGGTTAAGGGGTGAAAAACAAAGTTCTTAATTACAAAGATGACCGATACTCAAATTGAATCCCAGCAGAATACAATCTGAGCTGAAGCAGCAGAAATATATATAAACCGAGGCTTAATAAGAAACTCTAACAAGACAACTTTTATCCGTGGTCATCTGCTCCAAAATCTATCATCCAGTTGTTTTATGTCTTCTTTGATATAGACTCACCTGAGTTATATTTGTTTTTTTTAAAGAGGATTAACACCATTTTCCATTGCATCAACAGAGATGCAACGGAAACCATGTCTGCTTACAAATTTCTAAACACATCTACTAGTTACATCTACTAGGGCCACCTGCCCCTGATGCCCGCGTGCAGCTCCAGCTTCTCCTGCCTTTTCTCTGCTTTTCACGCGCGCTCCTGCACCACCTCTTTGCTTTTTCTGCTTTCGCACGCACCTTGTGAAGGACACTATATCTTGGACTGCCATTATGCACCCCTTTTTGTTGTACCTCGGTGAGAAGCGGGGGATCGAAACCCTGACCTGTTGTGTGTTGTGTTAGTTACCTGAGTTATATTTGTGATTAAAGGTTCTTCTGTTTCTCTCTTTCCACAGGTTCCAACATGATCTGAGGGTTTTTTTTTTTTGTGGAGCTTCTTTCTAGATACTTGCCACCACTATTTGAAATTTGCCTCTTCATTCCGGGTGTAGATCGATGTGGCTTCCTACCTCACCCAGCGAAGAAATGAAGCCCAACTGTAGATATCATTAGCCCATCACTACATATAGAATTGGGCCATGTATCCACAGCTTGCTACATTCCGGCCCAAGGAAAAATCTGTGTGTCGCTCCGGTGTCACTTCAGTTGAGCCCAACGCAAAGGAAAACTGCTTCGCTGAAGTCCCAGCGATCACCGGTGATAATGGTTGTCATGAGCGGTGAAATTGGTTTTACAAAACATTCATTTTAACGTAGATTTTAAAATTTTGGGTGCATGATAATTTTTTGGTATTTCTTCATTTCCAATAATGCGAATTTAGAAACTCATAATTGATTTTTAAAAGGCATTGTCTGCATGATTGTGTCACTACATATAGTGTGCTAATGCTAAATTTCCCATTATCCAACGTACTTTCTTAAAAAATAATTAATCAACTAATTTGTCATTACCTTGGTAAAACTCCATACTAACAGTATCTTCGCCGACCTGCCATCTATGCTTTGCAATGAGAAAATGTAAATTTCATCATTGAGGCTATGAGCAAATGGGTCATGCCTCTTAAACTTTATTATGAATAATTGGTTCAGGATGAACAATCGGTAGTGCTATACATCACACGGCGCAACATGTTAACCGAAGCTGTTGACCAGACAATTTTGGTTTTAGCGGGTAGCAATTGGTTAATCGCTAAAACTTTTTCTAATGCCACGTTTGTTTCAGCTTAAATTAAATTAAATTAAATTAAACAAAAGTTTTTTATAAGCCAAATGATGTAATATTTTATAGTTATTTTTGTGGGATTTTAAATAATTTTTCTTAGAGTTCGTAAAATATTTTTTCATAGTTTTTTGACCCCTTTAAGACGCCTTTCGAAGGGTTACAACTTTTTTATTAATGTTTTCAGCAACTTTCAGTTCAAACAAAAAAATCTAAATTAAAAGAATTTGAATTTGATTGAAAAATGGTTAGCTAACGATTTTGGCGGCTAGCCAGCGATTCTGTACATGGAAAACGCACCGGAACAAGTGGATAGTTAAAGACAGTGGGGAAATTGTAAAAAGGATTTTTTTGCTTTTTAAACAAGTTTTTAATATTTCTCCGTATTGGAACTCAGAACACATGGGATAATGGTAAAAATTTCAAATTTATTTTATTCAAACGATTAAAATGATTCATATTATATCTAAGGACCGTCGCACGCGGCTAGCTGTTGGTTGTGCACATGTACGTTGTTTTAGCCCTGCTCACATATACTTCTACAGTCGAAAAAATTCCCACCAAAAATAAAGTGTTAATAATATAATGGGAATTGCTGATCATCAGTTGACTGAAATCCGGGGGATTTCAGTCGACTTCTAACTTACCCGCACGCCGCGCGCCGTCTTCCTCCCATCCGGCGACCACCTCCTCTCGCACCACCGTGCCGCCATGGATGGGTTAGGGTTTCGGTGGGGTTCGGGTTCGTGGCGCCGCCGGGTTTAGAGGGATGGCCAGGGGAGGCGGTGGCTGTGGCGAAGGCGACGGCCGGGTTAGGTTGAGCGGGGCAGCGTCGGCGGTGGGAGGTCGGACGGCGGGGCGGCTAGGCGCGGGCGGCGGCGGTGGAGGAGGAGGAGGAGCGCGGAGCAAGGGTCGGGCCGTCAGGGTCGGGGGCGGTGGAGGGGAGGGGAAAAGGGGGAAGTAAGAGAGAGAGTGGGGGACACGGGGCTGATATGAGCCGTTGGATTGAGATTCAATGGTCCCAAAAATCGATTAATGGATATAAAAAATAGTCGACTGTTGAATAGACAGTTTCTTATATAATATACCACTGCTAAATTGCTATTTTTGAGATGCTATTATAAAACATGAAACCTTCCTCTTGCCACTTCAAAGTAGTAATTCTCACGTATATATGCTATCGTGAACAGTGTTGCCCGTTCGTTATTTTCAAAATTCATCAAATGTGTCATTTCACTCCATTTGATGAACTCCTGAGCGAGAGCGACACGGCGGTGCTGGCTCGAGCTTGATCCTAGCATTGCACCACCTCTTCCGGCGAACTTTAGCTCGGCACAACGATGACGGTTCGGGCTCGTCGGAGGCACGACGCAAAGATAGCAGGGGCGGCGGCTCTAGCTCGTCGGAGATGCAACGCGGGGTAAAAGCGAGTATGGCAGCTCGAGCTCATCGATGGTGGAGGCCGGGCCAAAGAAGATGGGCATCGGAGTTGGGCAGTAGATCAAGGGCACCAACACCATGGGAAGTGGTCATCAAAATTGTCTCGAAAGCAGGGTTCACAAAACCGTGGGAGGGCTTCGAGCTAACAATGGCATGGAGCCGGTTAATCACGATTAGCCGTGGTTTTGAGCTGGTTTTTCCTCTAAAATCAAAACTACGTCTTACAGGTTTTGTTTGCGGCTACCCGTAGTTTTTGGCAGTTAATCGACGGTTCACCGCGGTTTCTAAAAAAAATTGGTGAAAATCGTTGAAAATTGATACAATTCTTTAAAATGTACATTAGATCTTTGAATTTTAAAATTTTGTTTATTCCAAAAATTTTAGAATGATTAATAGTATTTTGAGGAATTTTATGTATATTTTACATTTAAAATTTATTTGAACGAATGTTGACCAAACCTCTAAACACTAAACCGCGGGTTTACCAAACCGTGCCCCCGCGGAGACACGGTTAGTCACGGTTAGCCGCCGGTTTTTGAAACCGCGCTCAAAAGAGAAGAGGACAGAGGGAATGAGGAAGAAGCGGAAGGGGTGGAAGGGGCGGAAGTATGGAAGAGCCAGAGGTTGAAGATGGTGGGAGAGGCAATTCAGTCCGATTTTTTTTTATAATGACTCGCATATGAGATTTGCAACTTTAGAGCGCAAAACATAAGGTTTCTAATACTATAACGACATGTACGAATGGGCGACTAATGGATGCCAAATTGCCAACATCAACATGGCAAAGGCCTGAGGCTACGCTCCGGGGCTCCGGGCAGAGCAAGGAGTAGAGCGCCAGCGACACCGACACCGACACGGGCCGTGTCCTCGGCTCGCTCCGACGCAACAACCGCCACCACATGCGGCCATGTCCATGTCGCGTAGCTGCTCAGGCTCTTCATTATTCTGCAGGCCCTACAATCCATGGCCGACTCATCGAGGAAGAAGACGCCGCCTGCCTCCATTGGCTGGTTGGGCACCCAGTAGCTATCTCTCACCCTCACAGATCGATCAATTTGTACGAACGGGAAGGAGAAGAGAGCAGAGCAGAGAAGAGAGCAGGAGACTTTGGGCAGGCAGTGAGCAGTAGCTCAGCTGTAGCTCGCGTGTCACCACAGCTGGAGCAGAAAGGGACCCTGAACCCGAAGACTGCGGCAGATCTGAATCTGAAACTGATGAGAGGAGAAATAAGATCGATTGATCAAATCATCAGTCCTCCATGCTTGATTCCATCGATCCTATCGGTGCTGCTGATTCAGAGATGCTGGCGGTGTCGTTTTGGTTTTCATTGTGCAACATCTTACGTTTGCAGGAATGGATCCGAGGAAAGAAACGAAACGAAACGAAAAAACAGAGAAGAAAGAGAGAAAGGAAGGAAGGAAGAGAGAATATTACAGCTTCGCAGCATTGCTTTGCTCACAGATCGTCGTCGATCATTTGCGATCATCACTACATACGTTACCACACCATTCGTATCTTACAACCACCAATTGAATCGGTTTATTGCAGCGCGCGAGAAAAAGAAACAACTTTTATATGCAATGCCGTATGGATCGATGGATCGATGGCAAGAAATGGCGCGCGGCTCGATGGATCATGGATTGGTGGCGCCCTTGGCGGCGCCGTCGTCGAAGTTTTGGGCGTAGCTGACGGAGTCGTAGCCGAAGTCGTGGGCGTTGCGCGGGAGGCCGTCACGGCCAAGGAGGCGGCGCACCTCGGCGCGGACCTTGAAGAAGACATGGCGCCAGGTGCCGCGGTAGTGGCAGCCGATCGCCGCCGCCTCGTCGGCGTTCATCTCGAGGTCGCGCGCGAAGGCGGGCCGCCGCGCCATCACCCACCCGAGGCCCCACTCCCACCACCGCCGCGCCGCCGCCGCCGGCGGCATCGATCGCGCGCGACGGAGCGAGGACGACACCGGCTGGATGCGGGCCGAGAAGGACGACACGCGGCGGCGCAGCCCGGCCAGGTGCTCCCCCGCCGCGCCCTGCGGCTTGCCGCCGCTCGTCACCGGCAGGTCCTCCCGCGACGCGCTCCGCCGCGGCTTGATCGTCTCCAGGATCGCGTCGGTCGCCATTGCCGGGTGAGGGATCGAGAGGGATGAGAATTGAGATCTCGGCGTCTGATCGCGGAGTGGCTGTGCCTGGGTTTCTTGGTGTGTTTGGACTTGGAGCTTGGTTGGTAGGAGGAGGAGGGTTGATTCTTGGGTAGCTTTTGCAGCTGCAGCTTGGGAATATTTGTGCACGGGGGTGGTGGAGGTGGTGCATTGGTGCTCGCCGCCCGCGTAGCGACTGTTGCACCAAAACATGTACTCTCTTCACTGCTACATGTACATGGCAATACCACCTGCCTACATCTATGCTTATCTGCACCTCTGAGGACACTCTCTTGCCACATCATGACAAATGCTGAATGTAACCTGATGGAACTCCACCTGGCTCTATAAAATTATTTGAAACTTGATGGTCAAAACTCAATCAGCTATATGACTAATCTCTGATGACTCTCCCAACGCCTTTTAAAGTTTTGATCTCTCATCGATTCCCCACAAACCCCACCCACCTCGCTGCCCCACCACAGGTTTGCCACCCTAGCATCCC